>JAVIAB010000050.1:18649874-18661367 GCA_032433765.1 Megaustenia siamemsis | reverse complement strand
AGCCATCTTTAGCAATTGTTTCAGTAATTCTATTAATGTATGTTCATATCAAAGAAACATCATCACCAGCATGCAGCATACAAATAAACAAGACAAATTTGAAAACAAGTGCAACATCTGAAATACGTGGGCACAATAATCATCAGATGGAAGATGCATCACGGAAATAAAAAGCAGAATAGCTCAGGCCAAAATAGCATTTCAGAAAATGAAAAAAATATCTTATGGAACCAATATCTATGTTAATAGAAATGAGAAAGAGAGATCACTGGTGCTATATAGAACCGATTCTGACCTATGTAAGCGAATCATGGAAAGTAGACAAACAAATGAAAAAAAAACGATTAGAGGCCACAGAGATGGGATTTTTCAGAAGAATGTTGAAAGTTCCCTGAACAGCTAAAAAGACCAATGAGGAAGTTCTCAAAGAGGCCAAAAACACAAAGGGAGCTCCTAAAAACACCAGAAAGAAACAATCAACATTTTTTCGCACATCATGAGAAGAGGAAAGTTGGAATATTTGTTACAACTGGCAAAATAAAAGGAAAGAGAGATCGCGGACGACAAAGAGAGAAATACTGGACAGCTTGGTGTCATGGCACGGAAAACAGTCAACAACAGAACTGATACGATGCACTGTAGATAGAAGATTGTGGAAGGACATGATCACCTACGCAACCGGTATGGCCATGATGATGATGAACTCTATTAATGTATGTCTAACCAACTGAGTTGATGCTGTTATTCTTCCCAGGCAACAGTATTGCTGGGAATGCCACGAGTTGATGCGGGCAGGGTGCCCTTTACTCATTGATGTAGCGGGTCGTAATGGCTTTCTTGACATTCCCGGCTCTTACTGGAGAAGTTGTAATTCGTCTATCCCAGGACTATGCTGGAAACTACTAGTCCAGCCCAGAGGTACTGCAATACTGGGTCTTCTATATCAGCAATAGCCACCACTACAGGGAACACGGCGATCATAGCTTCTGTTAGCCAATCAATTCAGAGGAAGAGGTTTGTTTATAGCACTCGGAAAAAAAATGACAAATAATCAACAACAGAAAAAAATAAAGAATAATATATGGACAGAAACAGGGTCGAACCCGTACTCAGTGGCACAGCGCCTTGCCACGAAAAGCAAACGCTATGGAACACTGCCACTCAGCTAACTAAAAAAATAGCTATCGTGGACAATTTCTTTCTCACGCAGGTTTTCTTATGACTATAGCATAATGCTGCGATCACAGCTCGGAAATACATTGTATATCTGTATTAGCCAGCCTGTTTTGACGCAGACTTGATACCAGGGGAGACAACGAGAAGGTAGAACTGCTTGGTGGTGTGCGCCGATCCTGCTATTGCGACCGCAGGTCGTAGGCGCTTCTGCTCCCCATTTTTATCGTGCCCGAGTTCACAAGTTCTGTTGTTTTGTTTTACTGTTGCCAGAAGGGCTGTGCATCGATCTCCTATCCAGAGACCAGGTGACGGTAAAATCCCTACGAATCCACAGATTTAATTCTCTTTACTTTTGAACACAAAAAATATTCCAACTTGTAGAATTGAATCCGGAACCTTCCAGACCGGATGCCAACGTCGTACATCTAGACCACCCAGCCCTCCAACCCTCCCCACCTCCCAGCTCCACAATAATAATATTCGTACTTAAGTAATCTTTCTTTCTTTCTTTCTTTCTTCTTTCTTTCTCTTTTTCTTCTTTCTTTCTTTCTTTCTTTCTTTCTTTCTTTCCTTCCTTCTTTCTTTCTTTCTTTCTTTCTTTCTGTTTGTCGTTCATCCGATGACAACTAAGTTCTTTCTTCCTTCCTTCTTTCTTTCTTTCTTTCTTTCTTTCTTTCTTTCTTTTTCTTCTTTCTTTCTTTCTTTCTTTCCTTCCTCTTTCTTTCTTTCTTTCTTCTGTTTGTCGTTCATCCGATGACAACTAAGTTCTTTCTTTCCTTCCTTCTTTCTTTCTTTCTTTCTTTCTCTCTGTCTGTCTGTCGTTCATCCGATGACAACTAAGTTCTTTCTTTCTTTCTTTCTTTCCTCTTCTTTCTTTCTTTCTTTCTGTCTGTCGTTCATCCGATGACAACTAAGTTCTTTCTTTCTTCTTTCCTTCCTTCTTTCTTTCTTTCTTTCTGTCTGTCTGTCTGTCGTTCATCCGATGACAACTAAGTTCTTTCTTCTTTCTTTCTTTCCTTCTTCTTTCTTTCTTTCTTTCTTTCTTTCTTTCTTTTCTTTCTTTCTTCTCCTTCTTTCTTTCTTTCTTTCTTTCTTTTCTTTCTTCCTTTCTTTCTGTCTGTCTGTCGTTCATCCGATGACAACTAAGTTCTTTCTTTCTTCCTTTCTTTCTGTCTGTCTGTCGTTCATCCGATGACCACTAAAGGAATTGAGCGTCCTCTTCGCCAAACGTCCTAAACACGAGCGTTGACGAGATGCGTTGTTTGAGTATTGCTGTAGCGTTGTGATGTTTACGCCTTTCGCCCCAACACTTCCGGTAATATGGCAGATAAGGCGACAGGAACCGTTGCGGCTCGTTTGAAAAGTGTTCTTTGTTGCAGTTCCTCAAATTTCCAAGTCCGCTTTGCTGCCGGAGCTACTGAGTTTAGTGCTCTGTGCACGCAGTGAGCTGTGCTTTTCATCGGAACGGTTTTCTCTATCTTCAGATTGTTTACGATGAGTGGTGCTATCGTATGACGAATGACAGTTTGGCTGCGTTCACCTTCGGTGCGGTACGCCTTATGTCTTTTGGCGTGTGCTGTAGCTGCTATTATCGAGACTACAGCTGCCTTTCTTTGTTTAGATCTTCAATGCGATGAGATGTTTAATTGGAATGATTCCACTGCCACGGGCGGTTGAACAATTATGGATTTTAATTCGTTTGCAGTTCTTGATGTCCTGAAACCAATGTCTTTTCGACCGTTCTCTTTCTCTCATTTTTTTTTTAGGACCATAGCGTCCTTCAAATATTCACACCCAAAGTTGTGCTACCAATGCCAGTCCTGAACCCTAGATGCAAGAACAGTAAGGAAGATAACCGCTACTGAGATTAAATGTGTCAGACGAATGACAGGAACCAGTCTGAGAGATAGGGTTATATATGATGAACTGAGAAAAAAAGCTAGAAATAGCCCCCCGCCATAGAACATGTAAAGAAACAACAGATAAAATGGTTTGGCCACGTAACAAGGCAGAATGATCAAAACACAACATAACGAGTCTTCAATAAACGTTGAGAAAACACCAGACACAAGGAGCGACCACAAAAAAAGATGGATCTACGGAATATTAGAAACACTAGGAAACGTAAATAAAAAGACCGCAAATTAATTCTCCCCCCGACGCTGAAAGGCAAATGAGGAAGGAAAGAAGAATAATAATATCCTCATTTACTAGTTTTAGCTGGAGCGGTTAAGAACGCAATAATCGTTCAGGATTTTAACATCCCCGAGATATATTTTGATAAGTAATTCTTCTTCTCGATGACCATGCTTCTCAGGATACCCTGTGTCTGGCCCACTCTGTCCATCACTGTTTACGCTGTCCTCCGTCAGCTTGTCCTTCCTTTTATCATTTGAAATCGTTTCTTCTTCATTCGCCGAGAGAATTGCGTTTCACCATATTTAGTACCTTCCGATCGATCATAAACTGTTTCAAAACCCATGTGCGTTTAATTGCTTCAAAATGGTTAATATATAGACACAACCATTATATAGTTTGCTTAAAAATATTTCCTAAAGAAACTTATTAATATAAAAAAAACACTTCAAATGCATCTATATTTTTTAGGTCATTGTTGGCAGGTTAAAATCTATATAGTAATAATACAATTACATTTATGAGATTGTCTGTTCGTATAATTGTGTTGTATTTATTTGTTTTTATAACAGCTGTATTATACTATAGTAAAAAAAGTTAAGTACCCCTGTCACGCTCAAGTGGCGTATAGGGAATATGGTGTTAGTGACCCTATATTTTACAGACCTTCGGCATATGATTTTTGGGGTATGTGGTCGTATTACGCCCGTGCCGCTTTACTTTCCCAGAAAAAAATCCGGTACCCATTAAAGGCGGGTGAATCCGGAAGCCGTCGGTTTGGATCGAACCCTACCTCTTGTCCTTTGTAGTCCAGTTCACTAACCACTGAGCTATCGCGGCTCCCCTTGTATTGTAGTAGTTAAATGTACAAAAAAATAAATAAATAAGACAGCCATGACATAGGGAGCATTCACAGATCTCTACCAGGAAGAAAGAAGATACAGCCAACATCAAATTGTCCAACAACATGGAAAGGTCAAGGGTTAATATTTCTTTATTTCCACCCCCCCCCCTCCCCTGCCTTTGTTTTCAGAAGTGTTACGTCAATATTCTGTAAGGGGCTCCTTTGTAATACTCATCGTGATATCTCCTATTTTGTTAACTCTTATCTTCTAGATCTGGACATAAGCACAAATGTAATTATATCAACTAAATGTTTTAATACTATGCATGCGAATGCTTAACAATAGAAACTGGTGTCAAACAGGAGTATTTTTATCGCCCTTGTTATTTGGTGGGTGTCCGGTTAGCGCAATCGATAGGCGGTTGGCTTACCGGCAACAGCCGGGGTTCGTAATCCTGGCGAGGACACCTGGGTTTTACTAATTCCCTAAAAATTAGTAGGAGCCGCGATAGCTCAGTGGTTAGTGAACTGACTACTACGGACAAGGGGTAGGGTTCGATCCCAACCGACGGCTCCGGGTTCACCCACCTTAAATGGGTACCGGATTTTTTCTGGGAAAGTAAAAGCAGCACGGGCGTAATACCGACCACATTACCCAAAAATCATGTGCTGAAGGTCTGTAAATATAGGGTCACTAACACCATATTTCCCTATACGCCACTTGGCGTGACGGGGGGTACTTTACGTACTTACTTACTTGTTTTTTGTGCTGCTATGGACTTCATAATGAAGAAATGCTGCACTGATTACAAAGGTGTCGAGTGATACAAGGAGACCATTTGGACCTCGACTTTGGTGATCACATCAGCAGTAAAAAAAAAATGCAGGAAACACAAATAAGCTATCATCAATAGCCAGCAAATTGGCTTGAGATCAATTATGAAAGACTATAAAGTCACGTAAAGATTAATTCCAGCAGATGACAAAATATACATGGAAAACAAACCAGTGGAAGAGATCGATCACTTATCTATCTTGGAATCACTTTGAGCGGGAAGGGGCTACAAGCTAAGACATTAGAATCAGAATAGTTAAAGAGCAGCAATGTCCTTCAAAAGCCTTGAGAAATGTAGAAATCAAAACTCATCAACACAAAAACAAAATTTAGACTATATTCAAATCGAACGTACAATCCACCCTTACAAATGCACGCGAGAGATGGAAAACAACAAGAACATAGAACAAAGTGGATGTATTCGAAAATAAATGTCTAAGGAAAATACTTGGTATAGCGTGGAACGAATTCAAAACAAACGAGGAAATTAGAGAAATCGCCAATCACCACTAATATCTTCAGTAATCAAGAAAAGACGATGGTCACATTTTGGACATGTGATGAGAGAGATAATAACCGAAAGCAAAGCAAGACGTGAATTGGGAATAACAGGTAGGAGGAAAGAGGCCGACCCAGAGAGACACTGAAAACATTGATCAGAAAGGCAAAGGCAGCAGGAATAGGCTCCCGCAATTAGATTGAGATGTTTGCTCGAACAGAGACAATTTGATAGAGGATTTTACAAGGATTGAGACTGTTAGCAAGAAAATTTAGAAAAGAGAAAGAGATATCTGGGTCTATGCCCTATGAGCCGGCCACGGTTGAGAAAGATCAATAGATAGATAGATAGATAGATAGATAGATAGATAGATAGATAGATAGATAGATAGATAGATAGATAGATATAGACAGACAGACCAGACAGACAGACAGACAGACAGACAGACAGACAGATAGATAGATAGATAGATAGATAGATAGATAGATAGACAGACAGACAGAAGACAGACAGACAGACAGACAGACAGACAGACAGACAGACAGACAGATAGATAGATAGATAGATAGATAGATATAGATAATAGATAGATAGATAGATAGAATAGATAGATAGATAGATATTACTTCCACTTGCTACGCTCGTCCCCCATAATGATCACAGGTCTTCCCTTGAAGTCGCTAAATTGCTTGTACCTTAAAATAACCTTCTCCTGCAATGAATCTCTTACATCAGCAGACAGCGGTCCCTACAGTCAAAACTGTTGCATTATGAAAGTCTTGTGACTCATTTTTGCTATCTATATCTTCAGTTTACATGACGTCACAACCTGTAACGGACGAACTAAAACAAATTGGTGGTGATAATGGCGGGGGCTATTCCATTTTCGTTTTAACTTTTGAGGTATCGAAAAAGGATTACTAATTGATAACGGAAAGTGGAGAGGTTCTGTATATGAAGACCTGTAAATGTTTTTGTCGATTAGTAAATTAAAGTTGCATTTGTGGTTTAGTGAGTTGGGTTATGTGGATAAAAAATTCGAGTTCTAGATAGTTTTAACTATTGACGGACTGTTTGCATCACCATCATTATCACTATCATTATCATTATCGATGTCTTCATCGCATTCATCATTATCTTCATAATCACCACTACCAAAACCATAATTATTATCATCATTATTATTATTATTATCATCATCATCATCATCATGATTGATAGCCTAGTTAGGAAAACACCCAACTGGGCTGCCGACGTTCGGACAACCGTGTTCGATTCCCGCTGGAAGCAGTGTGAGTTGTACTCGTGGTTGGGAATAAATACCCCCGCGGTCGACCCAGCCGCTGGCAGAAATGGGTACAAGGGTAGTACTCTGGCTCTGGGAAGGTGAGGAATGCCGCCTCGCATCGTGAGTTTCGATGCTTGAAGCGACACTATCCAGAAGTCTCCGAACACTTCTGAATCGACGGCCGAGCACATATGGGTGGAAACACGGGTGCTAAGACGCCGGTTCAAGTCTCGTACTTTGCCTTTATCTTATTATCTTCATTATCCTAATCGGCATTATCATCTATTAAACTATTACAAATACTACTACAACTTCTCCTACTGTTACTCTTTCTCTCTCTCTTTTTTTCTATCATGTCACACTGTATAACAGTGTACACGCTTATTGTATCTTTCTCCATCTTTCTCACTAACTTCTTTTATCACATTTTTGTAATATTTCTATATTCTATCTATCCCATAGGTTGCCAATTCCCTCTACTTCAACATAAATTCTCTCTTCACCCGTCTCTCTCTCTCTCTATATTTATATATGTATATGTATATCATCATCATGTGCCATAATGATAGGAGGAGGAGATCATGTCCTTCCACAATTTTCTATTCACAGTGCATCGTATCAATTCTGTTGACTGCTTTCCATGCCATGACACCAAGCAATCCAGTTTCTTCTCACTTTGTCGTCCGCGATCTCTCTTTCCCTGTATTTTGCCAGTTGTAACCAGTGTTCCACCTTCTCTCTGCTCATGATTTCCCCTAAAAATGTTGATTGTTTCTTTCTGATGTTTTTTTAAGAGCTACCTTTTTGTGTTGGCCTATTTGAGAATTCCCTCACTTGTGAATTTAGCTGTCCAGGGAACTTTCAACATTCTTCTAAGAAATTCCATCTTTATGGCCTCTATCGTCTTTTCGTTTGTTTGTCTACTGTCCATGATTCTCTTCCATAGATCAGATATAAATATATAGGGAGAGAAGAGAGAGAGAGAGAGAGAGAGAGGACCAGAGAGAGAGAGAGAGAGAGAGAATCGTACATGTCTAAATTTTGTTAGATTTCCCTTTATTCATTCACTTTTTGTTTTCTTTCTATCTCTTCTTTCTTTCTCTGTCCCCAGTTTTGTATTTTCCTACATCTCCAGTGTATCTCTCTTTTATCTCACCATTTCTCCTTTCCTTCACAGTTGTTGTTTGTTGTTGTTGTTATTTGTTTGTCGTTGTCGTATAGTAATAGTAGTAGTTGTTGTTGTTCATATCAGTTGTTGTTATTAGTATCATCATCACTTCACACTGGACGAATCATTAGGTGCTCCGAAATAAATCTCTCGAGAAAATCAAAGAATCCTGACCCACTGGACATACAGTGATAGGATTATACTACTCAAGATGAAAGCAAAACCATTCGACATAGCAATAATTCAGACATATGCACCTACTGAAGATGAAAGCAAAGCCATTCGATATAGCAATAATACAGACATATGCACCTACTGAAGATGAAGCAAAGCCATTCGATATAGCAATAATACAGACATATGCACCTACTGAAGATGAAAGCAAAGCCATTCGATATAGCAATAATACAGACATATGCACCTACTGAAGATGAAAGCAAAGCCATTCGATATAGCAATAATACAGACATATGCACCTACTGAAGATGAAAGCAAAGCTATTCGATATAGCAATAATACAGACATATGCACCTACTGAAGATGAAAGCAAAGCTATTCGATATAGCAATAATACAGACATATGCACCTACTGAAGATGAAAGCAAAGCCATTCGATATAGCAATAATACAGACATATGCACCTACTGAAGATGAAAGCAAAGCTATTCGACATAGCAATAATACAGACATATGCACCTACTGAAGATGAAAGCAAAACCATTCGACATAGCAATAATACAGACATATGCACCTACTGAAGATGAAAGCAAGCTATTCGATATAGCAATAATTCAGACATATGCACCTACTGAAGATGAAAGCAAAGCTATTCGACATAGCAATAATACAGACATATGCACCTACTGAAGATGAAAGCAAAGCTATTCGACATAGCAATAATACAGACATATGCACCTACTGAAGATGAAAGCAAAACATTCGACATAGCAATAATACAGACATATGCACCTACTCAAGTTGAAAGCAAAACCATTCGACATAGCAATAATACAGACATATGCACCTACTCAAGTTGAAAGCAAAACCATTCGACATAGCAATAATACAGACATATGCACCTACTCAAGTTGAAAGCAAAACCATTCGACATAGCAATAATACAGACATATGCACCTACTGAAGATGAAAGCAAAGCTATTCGACATAGCAATAATAGAGACATATGCACCTACTCAAGACTACACAGATGAACAAATAGAGGCATACTATGAAGACCTAAATAAAGTTATGAAGCAAGTGAAATCTTCAGACATCTTGATTGTAATGGGTGACATGAACGCTAAAGTAGGAAAAGGTAGATATAAGACAATTGTAGGAAATTATGGTTTAGGAAAAAGAAATGACAGAGGAGAAAAATTAATACAATTCTGCGAAGAAAACAGGCTGATAATATGTAACACCTACTTTGAGCAAGAGAAAGAAAACTATACACATGGAAAAGCCCTGGAGATAGGAAGAGGAATCAAATAGATTAGATAATGATAAAAGAAAGGTTCCGTAACAGCGTAAAGAAAGCCAAAAACCTATCCAGGAGGAGATATTAATTCAGATCACAATCCTGTAATGATTAAAATGAACTGCGTGCACAAACTCCGTTACACGGAGCCTAGGAGCACCCGGCGTGGCCATGTTTCTGCTGATAATCTAGCCCAGGCAGCGGCCATATTTATAGCATACTCTTTTCGATTTTAGTGTCCAATAGTTTTTTTAACGTGCGCGAATGCACACGGAACGGGACCTCCTGTTTAATGCCGTTATCCGAGTGGGCTAGATATCTGATCGCACTACCGACGAGATCTGTGACGTCACAAGGAAGCTACGATTAATTTGTTTGATTCAGATTATCTCTATCTGTCTCTCTATCGCTTTCTCTTTCTCTCTATCTCTCTCTGTCTCCCTCAAATCTCTCTGTTTATATTGTATTGTATGTTTCGTTCCCTTCATTGCTCTCACACTACCCCTTTCTCTTATTCATTTATATTATATCTCTGCCTCTCCATCTTTCCTTATTTATCCCACTCTCTATCACCTTCTCTACCTATCTTTCCCTTCCTCTTTCTCTCCATCTCCTCCTCACTCCTCATTCCCTATCTCTCCATCTCCTCCTCACTCCTCATTCCCTATCTCTCCATCTCCTCCTCACTCCTCATTCCCTATCTCTCCATCTCCTCCTCATCCTCATTCCCTATCTCTCCATCTCCTCCTCACTCCTCATTCCCTATCTCTCCATCTCCTCCTCACTCCTCATTCCTATCTCTCCATCTCCTCCCCACTCCTCATTCCCTATCTCTCCACCCCCCCCTTCCTCATTCCCTATCTCTCCATCTCTTCCCCACTCCTCATTCCCTATCTCTCCATCTCCTCCCCACTCCTCATTCCCTATCTCTCCATCTCTCCCCACTCCTCATTCCCTATCTTTTCCTCCCTATATCTCTCTCCCTTCCTCTTTCTCTCCATCTCCTCCCCACTCTTCATTCCCTCTCTCCCTCCCTTTTGTAATACTCAACACCTCCTCCACCACCATTTAATGAATCTACCCCCCTCTTACCCCCCAAAGTGAGGTCAGTCTAGAAAGGAGTATGACTCACCGTCCCAGTGTTCCACCTTCTTTATCCCCACCTCCCATTTTCTCCCATCCATTATTATCTACCCGAGGCTTACCTCATTGCGCAAGGACAAATCAGCATGCACGCGACTGTTTCCTCTTTCTTTTTTTTCTTTTTTTTTTTTTTGTTTTAAATGGCAGAGGATTTGGAAGTAGGTGGGAGGGGTGAACAGTGGAAAGAACAGCCGATGATTGACATGGCATGAATCAGAGGCTAGGATGATTTTGTTTATGTTTTGTATCATCTGTGGTTGTGCGGTTGTATATGTGTGTATGTGTGTGGAGACGAATTATGTGTGAGTGATTTTTGTGTCAGGGGCAGACACGTGTCGCGGAGTACGAGGCTCGACCGAGTTGAACAAGTCTGCCGAGGGTTTAATTAATGTCTATTTGATACATGTGTCGACAGTACAGACAGACCGACCGGCTGCAATTAGTACAGCAAGACATCATTCATCAAATGCAGACATAATTTAGTTAAGAAAGACAACATATACAATGGACATAGGCAGGACTTTGTACAGACAGACATCATCCATCACAGACATACATTAGTATAAAGTAAGACATAGTGATGGTTGCATGCACGGATGGTTACATGCATTGAAAAGTTGTTAACAGACAGACATATAGATAGACAGACAGACAGACAGAGAGACTGACAGACAGACAGAGAGACAGACTGACAGACTGACAGACAGATAGATAGATAGATAGATAGATAGATAGATAGATAGATAGATACATAGATAGATAGATAGATAGATAGATAGATAGATAGATAGATAGATAGATAGATAGATAGATAGATAGATAGATAGATGGTTAGACAGACAGGCAGACAAATAGACAGATAGACAGACAGAAAGACAGACAGATAGATAGATAGATAGATAGATAGATAGATAGATAGATAGATTG
>JAVIAB010000050.1:18612374-18642374 GCA_032433765.1 Megaustenia siamemsis | reverse complement strand
TATATGTTGAAACCTTATATGTTTAAGAAAAATTATCTGTTGAAACCTTATATGGTTTGTACAAAATTATCTGTTGAAACCTTATATGTTTAAGAAAAATTATCTGTTGAAACCTTATATGGTTTGTACAAAATTATCTGTTGAAACCGTATATGTTTAAGAAAAATTATCTGTTGAAACCTTATATGTTAAAAAAATTACCTGTTGAAACCTTATATGTTTTGTACAAAATTATCTGTTGAAACCTTATATGTTAAAAAAAAATATCTGTTGAAACCTTATATGTTTTAAAAAACGTATCTGTTGCAACCTGCAGCAATATTTATCGAAACCTTATCTATTGTACATTTTCTGTTCAAAGCTTAGCGCTGTCGAGCAGGCGCAGGTTGATCGGCGACGTCACCAGAACGAATTGCAGCCCGGAGATTCCGACAGAAGAGAAAGAATCTGAGGAGATCTTGCTTCAGGTAGGAGCAATAGAGATAGATATCATTTTTTGTTACTATTTCAACATATACCATACAAACACATATATATGATATCTTTTCAAGTGAGATAATTTATTTACATAGCACATAGTTCACAGAGAGCCGCGATAAGTCAGTGGTTATTGAACTGGACTACAAAGGAATCGGTTCGATCCTGATCGACGGCTTACAGGTTCACCTAGCCATAAATGAGTACTGGATTTATTTCTGGGAAAGTAAGGTGGCACGGGCGTAATACCGACCTCATTACCCCAAAAATCATGTGCTGAAGGTCTGTAAAAATTATGGTCACTAACACCATATTCCCTATACGCCACTTGGCGTGACGGGGCACTTTACTTTTTTTTTTTAACTATAGTTCACTTTTGTAGTAGATTTGAGCTGGCTTTCTCACAATAACACACCTCTTCCTCTGAAATGATTTGCTGATCCATCGCCTCGGAGGTTTCCCTCTATAATAATATTCATTTATTATGATCTGTCTCCAGTCTAACCACTGGAACTACTATTCGTGCTGTTTCGTCCTATAACTGTTTGTCTGCAACGCAAGTATTCAGCCTTATCCTATCCGGGGGATAATTGTCTTAATACAGAAAATACAGATGCACAATTTATTCCCGAGTTGTGATCGTAACCCTATGCTATAGTCATGAGTACTCCTGCGTGAAAGACATTGCCAATGATAGCTATTTTTAAGATAGCTGAGGTGGTCGTGTGCTCTTGCTTTCCATTCTCGTGGCAAGGCGCTGTGCTGAGGAGTACGGGTTCGATCCTGCTTCGGACCATCTGTTGTTCTTGTTTTTTTTCCTGTTGTTAATTATTTTTTTTTCCTGTTGTTAATTATTAGTTTTTTTCCTGTTGTTAATTATTTGTTTTTTTCCTGTTGTTAATTATTTGTTTTTTTTTCCTGTTGTTAATTATTTGTTTTCTTTCCTGTTGTTAATTATTTTTTTTCCTGTTGTTAATTATTTTTTTTCCTGTTGTTAATTATTTGTTTTTTTTCCTGTTGTTAATTATTTGTTTTTTTTCCTGTTGTTAATTATTTGTTTTTTTTTCCTGTTGTTAATTATTTGTTTTTTTCCTGTTGTTAATTATTTGTTTTTTTTCTGTTGTTAATTATTTGTTTTTTTTTCTTGTTGTTAATTATTTGTTTTTTTTTCCTGTTGTTAATTATTTGTTTTTTTTCCTGTTGTTAATTATTTGTTTTTTTTTCCTGTTGTTAATTATTTGTTTTTTTTTCCTGTTGTTAATTATTTTTTTTTTTCCTGTTGTTAATTATTTGTTTTTTTCCTGTTGTTAATTATTTGTTTTTTTTCCTGTTGTTAATTATTTGTTTTTTCTTTGTTGTTAATTATTTGTTTTTTCCTGTTGTTAATTATTTGTTTTTTTTCCTGTTGTTAATTATTTGTTTTTTTCCTGTTGTTAATTATTTGTTTTTTCCTGTTGTTAATTATTTGTTTTTTTTCCTGTTGTTAATTATTTGTTTTTTTTTCCTGTTGTTAATTATTTGTTTTCTTTCCTGTTGTTAATTATTTGTTTTTTTTCCTGTTGTTAATTATTTTTTTTTCCTATTGTTAATTATTTGTTTTTTTTCCTGTTGTTAATTATTTGTTTTTTTTCCTGTTGTTAATTATTTGTTTTTTATTTTTTCTGAGTGTTCTAAACATACCTCATCCCCTAAAACGATTCGCTGATCTATCGTACCGGAAGCTACCCTCTATAATATTATTCATTTATAATTATTACCTGTCTCCTAGCTTTCTCATACATTGGGAAGGTATTAACATCGACTTACAACACTGCCCTCTTAGCGATTAACCGCTCTCTGACATTATAGAACATACGATTTATACTACAGGTTACACAGATCGCGTCGATGTGGAAAAAAAAACAGGAGTTAACTCTTTCACCACGGACGGTTTTTATCAATATTAATATGTTTATATTATCTAATACTTATTATATTAAATATGAATTTTTAGATAATTGAACAATGAAGTAGATTTCATTATTACAAAGATGATAAGAAGACATGATAGAAGATGATAGATGTCGTTTCCGGTTGTATCCAAAATGGAGGAATTATTTTTCTCCGGCTTGGTATAGAACCGTTGATCAGAGGTTTAACAAGCCGTGATCGTAAAAACGATGTTGTTAATGAAAGGTAGACAGCAAGAAGAAAGAGAGAAATATACTAATATCTTCAGTAATAAAGAAAAGACGATGGTCATACGTTGGACATGTGATGAGAAGAGATAATAACCGAATAGCAAGGCAAGCCCTCATATGGGAAACAACAGGTAAGAGAAAAAGAGGAAGACACAGGGAGACACTGAGAAGAACATTGATGAGAGAGGCAAGAGCAGCAGGATTTGGCTCCCTCAATGAGATAGAGCTGCTTGCACAGAACAGAGACAAATGGCGAGATTTGATAAAATATCTTTAAAAGAAAACTGCTAGAACAAAAATTCAGATAGGAGAAGGTGTATCTTGGTCTACGCCAAATGGGCCGGCTACGCTCGAAAGGTCAATAGATAGATAGATAGAAGACATAGAAAGAATGTGGTTTGATTACAGTTTACACTAATCAAATTGAGAGTGACGCACTGTGCGGCTAAACGTACGAAAAGAGTTGAATATGGGCGAGCATTATCTCCCTTACAACAGATGTGAGATGCAGAATAGCTCAGACAAAAGCAACTTAAAAAAAAAGAGGAAGATACTGTGCAATCCATTTTTGAAAACAAAAAAAAACAAAAAAGTTCTTAAGTGTTATATACAACCAGTCTTAACATAAAGATGTGAATCATGGACAATAGTAACACAGACAAGAAAATCACTGGAGGCTATAGAAATTTGGTTTTACAGAAGAATGTCGAGAATACCACGGACAGCGAAGAAGTGTAATGAAAATGTTCTGAAAGAGGCCAAAGCAAAAGGAGAGCTAATTTCCAATATTAGGAAGAAACAATCATCATTTTTTGCCACGTAATGAGAAGGGAACAGCTGAAATATATGTAATAACTGAGAAAATTGAAGGACGAAGAGATAGAGAGAAGGAAAGAGAAATGATACTAGACAGCTTAAGAGAATGGCTTGGCAGAAAGTCAACAACATAAATAATAAATAGCTGTCGAGATCGAAATTTGTGGAGAGACATGATCACCCTCGCCAGTAAGCATTGTACCTAATGAAGAGTATGATGTTGTTTATTCAATTCTGTGATGTATTCTGGTATGTGTGGTCTCATTAATAACTGTTCTATGTTGTTCGTTAATTAGAAACGACATTAGATAACCATTTTCCCAATATATAATTTCTTCGAGATTGTGTTTGTTTGTAGAAAATGTTAGCCACACAGTTGAATCACTATTTATGACAATAAACTGTTAAAACTTATCCACAGAGCATACAACAACTTCAGGAAGAGCACCAGTTACTCCTCACGACTGTTCAAGTGCTACGCAAGGAAAAACAACTCTTAATGGACACAGTCACTGATCACTTGCTTTACTGCCCTTGTTTATCTCAACTCCAAAGTGAAAATCTAGGAGGAGCCAGTGTACCGTAGACGACGCCTCTCAAAACGAGGCGGAATCTATTTTTTCAAGTGGAAATTCAAAAGATCCAAGGAATCTCTCGTGGTTGTAAAAACACCGAGACCGATGACGAGGGCTGTGCATTGCTGCATTCTTAGTAACAAAACCGAATTATCTATCGATATGTCTAAAAAAAACGGGACATGACTTTCACATTATTATATCTGTATACAAACAACATTCGCAAACAAATCGCCAGACCACCATCTTGCTCCGTTGGTCATAAAAAAAATCTGCACATACTTGCATAGAAGCAGATGCTTTCCATATCAGATTGTTCTTATCAGCCGCTTTCAATTTCACTTGAACAAAGCGCGTAGTTCCACCAAACGGGAAATCATCCAACAATTTAGCAAGTAATTGTTCAAATCAATAACAAGTAGTCTTATCTTTCAGAAAGTTAAATTTACTATTAAGGTGACCATATTTTTGAAACCCTAATCCTGGACGGATTAATTAAATTAAATTCCATCAATAAAATGAAATTTCTTCCGTCTTTTTCAAGTGAATAATACATATATTTTAAAACTAATGAAAACACCTAACAAAATAGGCTTACAAAACGTTATCAGGAGTTATTGAATTAAACGTTACTGAGTTTCAGTTTCAGTATACAAGATTTAAAACTTGGAGCGCATTTTACTGTTACTGTTTCGTCAAATGAACAGCCAGTTCAACTTTTTAAAATTTTCTACACAACAACGGAATAATGTCTATTTTTAAGTCGAAGAGACGTTTATTATATTCGCAAAATTGGTAAACGTTTGTGTCCCTAATATATTTTAAAAATCCTGGAAAAAAGCTAAAGAATCGCCAAAATCGGACAAATTCGGGACAGTAACAAACCGGGACAAAGGTTGAAAAAAAACAGTAAAAAATCGGGACTATCCCTGAAAAATCGGGACGTCTGGTCATCTTATTACTATTCAAGTACAAGTAATCTTTCTATTCTTACTTTAATAAGTAGTTATTCTCAACATTCTTCTGTAAAACTTCAATTCTAATGCCTCCAATGATTTTCTTGCCTTTTGTCCTACTGTCCATGATTCACATCCATATGTTAAGACTGGCTCTACATAATATTGAAGAACTCATTTTTGACAATTGCTCTTTATACAGAAGTATAATAATATTCCGATGACAGAACTAAGATCTTTTACGTTTAAGATTCTCAAAATTGACGTCTAAATGATTTTTACAACACATCTTAATTTTAAAATCTGACATTGTCTAGTAAACATGTTCTTCTTTTTCTACCTTTTTAGCTCCCTGTGGAGCAATGGTCTTCAACAAACACTTTCCAAGTCGTTCTGTTTTTTTGTCATTCGTTTAAGATCATTCCATGTCTTCCCCATCATCTTCATCTCTGCTTCTATCTGTCTTCTCTAAGAATTCTTTGGTCTTCCTATTGTCTTTTCCCCTGGGGATTCCAAAAAAGGACCTGTTGTGTAATACTCACAGTTGACTTCCACAGTGTGTGTCCTATCCAGCGCCATCGCCTTCGCTGTATCTCTTTATCCACTGGTATTTGACTGGTACATTGTCTAGTAACCATAGTTTGTTAATAAAATTCCATTTTACTTCATTTGTTTTATTTATGATATTCTAATTTCATGGTTTTAGAGACTTTCTCTTCAAGACTTATATATTTTCCATTAAATATATTTGTATACCACGGTATTGTGATTTCATTGTGGAATGTTTTCTGAATCAATGATATTCTAATTTCACTGAGCTATTTTCTTTTTTCTTTAATGATAATTTAATTTCACCGTGTTATTCTCTATTTTTTCTTTAATGATATTCTAATTTCAACGTGTTATTCTCTATCATTTTCTTTCATGATATTCTAATTTCACTTAGCTATTTCTTTTTTATTTAATCGTATTCTAATTTCACTGATTTATTCTATATTTTTTCTTTAATGATATTCTAATTTCACTGTGTTATTCTCTATTTTTAATTACATTCTAATTTCACTGTGTTGTTCTCTATTTTTGTCTAATGATATTCTAATTACACCGTGTTATTCTCTATTTTTATCCAATGATATACTAATTTCACCATGCTATTCTCTATTTTTTCATGAATGATATTCTAATTTCATTGTGTTACTTTCTATTTTTATCTAATGATATTGAGTTATTTGCGGGTCATCAACATTGCACTCTAATCTAATGATATTCTAATTTCCATGTGTTATTCTCTATTTGTCTTGATGAAAATGATGTTCTAATTTCGTTATAAGTTATTTTCTATCTTTTTCTTATATTCTAGACACAAACTAATTTTATTATATGTCTAATCTGTATGACATTCTAAGATCAATGTACAACTTATATGTAATCGTTACATAATAAACAAAAAGGGAGCTCCTAAAAAACATCAGAAAGAAACAATCAGCATTTTCGGGCTCATCATGAGTAGAGGAAAGTTAGAATACTTGGTTACAACTGGCAAAATAAAAGGAAAGAGAGATCGCGGACGACAAAGAGAGAAAATATTGGATAGCTCGGTGTGGACTGGAAAACAGTCAACAACAGAAGTGATACGATGCACTGTAGATAGAAGATTGTAGAAGGACATGATCGCCTACGCCAACTGGTATGGCACATGATGATGATGATATAATCCAACCTGCTTCTCTATCTCCTGTGATATTATAATTTCATTATGTGTCGCGTCTAATTTCGTTATGTGTCACGTCTAATTTCATTATGTGTCACGTCCAATTTCATTATGTGTCACGTCTAATTTCATTATGTGTCACGTCTAATTTCATTATGTGTCACGTCTAATTTCGTTATGTGTCACGTCTAATTTCATTATATGTCACGTCTAATTTCACGGTTTCTATTTGTTATTCTTCTATCTGTGATAATATACTTCAAATATCATCGTGATTACATGTGTATAGTTTTATTAATATACGTTGTCTCCATATTGCTGTAGTTGAATTATTCGTGGCTTATCAATATTGCATTGTGAACACGTCCATAGGTGCTCAGATTCCCTCCTCGGCAAGTCCCGCAACTGACGAATCCAGCTCTGTGATGGTTGATAAGTCTTCTTATATTACCACTATGTTTCTCGTTTGTGGCTGTGCCCATCTTAACTCCCATCTCTTTCATCCGAACGAGAGACGCGAACTTGTGGTTGTGGAAGTCCTGCGCCCTTACTGCATCTCAGAGGATATTACTGATGACATAACTTGTAAGGTCATAGCTTGATGTGTTGCCTCTATCATCTTATTTCCTTCCACATTTGCCTTTCAGCGTCGAGAGGAGATATAATTTGTGGTTTTTTGTTCTTCTGTTGGTCTCTGCTGCTGTTATATTTTCTAATGTTTCTAATATTATTTCATCAATCCATCTTTTTCGTGGTCGGCCCTTGAGTCTGCTTTTCTCGTAACCTTTATTGAAGGCTCGTTCTGTAGTGTTTTGGTCTTTATGTCTCCATGACATTCTAATTTCAGTATTTAATATATGTTATATTTGTCATATTCTAATTACAGTTTTTGATATATATATTGTCTTTGTCATATTCTAATTACAGTTTTTGATATATATTGTCTTTGTCATATTCTATTTTCATTGTTTGGTACCCGTTGTCTCTTCACCACGTTTTATTTCATTTTCTGTTTTCTCTGTCAAATTCTAATCTCATTTCTTAAATGTAATGTCTCTGCCATATTCTAATATTACTGATGAACGTGCTATTTTCTTATTACATTCTAATTCTTGTTTTGCAAAATGCCATCCATCTTTGTCTGTAGCCACATTCCAGTTTACCTGCAGATTGCTCGTTATCATTCTTTCTGTTGCATTCTAGCACGGTTTTAACACATAACAAATAAATAACAGTTACATTGTGATAATCATAACAGAGATATAGACACACACACACACACATTATATATATATATATATATATATATATATATATATATATATATATATATACAAAGTAAAGTACTCCCGTTACGCCAAGTGGCGTATAGGGAATATGGTGTTAGTGACCATAAATTTTACAGACCTTCGGCACATGATTTTTGGGGTAATGTGGTCGGTATTACGCCCCTGCCGGTTTACTTTCCCAGAAAAAAATCGGGTACCCATTAAAAGCTGGGTAAACCGGAAGCCGTCGATTGGGATCGAACCCTACCTCTTGTCCTTTGTATTCCAGTTCACTAACCACTGAGCTATCGCGACTCCCACTAAAAGGAAGACATTACAATAATAATTATAATTTTGTACTGTATTCTTTTCAGTAGGCTTCTCTATACAATGTTATATTAATTTTGTCAACATATACATAATAATGTATCATTTGCTCATTTCTACTCCTTTCTTCCTGCTGACACGTGTTTTTTTTTTTTAAATATCTCGATCTTTCATGGAGTATCCTTTAGATTAATCATTGGACTTCATTTATTAAAACATCATCATCATCATCATGATCATCATAATCATCATCATCATCATCATTGAGTGCCGTCACCGCATCGAAGGTTGGCTACCATGGAGCGGCATTCCACTCTGTCTCTTGCTTTGATGGGGCAGATTGTCATAGGCTGACTTGTCCATCTTTTGATGTTACTCGTCCATGTTAGTCTTGGTCTGCCTCTGCCCCTTTTACCTTGTATTTTCCCTTCCAATATTACTTTTATTAGGCTGATGTGTCTTTTAACATGACCCAAAAATTAAAACAGTCATAGAAGTGTAAATAAATACTGCTACGTGGAAAATATGTGCTGTTGTTGATCAATTTTGAAATATAGAATATTTATAAATACATTTTTCAATATTGAAACTATAACTTTGTTATTCATACATATATTGTTATTTATATGTTTATGTTTGTAATAGTTGTGTGTTAATTGCTATATTTGTCTATCGGATCTTGCTGTTGTTCCAAATGAATTGTTATTGCACTGCGAGAATCTTTCATGAAATTAGTTACAGTATGTTAAATTAATGTTATTAATTTAAAAGAAATGTCACATTTATTATATTAATATATAAAAGAATTACAATATATTTCGAGTATATCATTAACGATAGCTCAGTCGTTAGTTAACTGGACTACAAAGGACCAGAGCTTCCGGATTCACCCAACCTTAAATGAGTACCGGATTTTTTCTGGGAAAGTAAAGCGGCACAGGTGTAATACCGACCACATTACCCCAAAAATCATGTGCCGAAGGTCTGTAAAAAATTATGGTCACTAACACCATATTCCCTATACGCCACTTGTCGTGACGGGGCTCTTTACTTTACTTTATGTCCTTAATATTAACAGTATTTTAACTATTATTATTTACGAAAGATAAAAAAATATTATATACATTATTACAGTACACGCATGCATGCCATATACTCTTCTACTTCTTCTTCCTTTAATCTCCCGTGGAGTCAAGGTTTAAAAAAATAACACTGTCCATGCCGTTATGTTTTTTACCATTCTTTTAAGATCTTTCCATGTCTTTCCCATTCTCTTTCTTTATCTCTGCTTCTGCCTGTATTCTTAAAGAATATTTCGGTCTTCCTCTTTGTCTCTTCTTCGAGAGACTCCAAAAAAAGGGCATGTCTTCAAAGTATACTTTCAGTGTGCCCTATCCAGCGCCATCGTCTTCGTTGTATCTCTTTGACCACTAGTATTTGACTGGTACTTTCCATAAATCTTCGTTAGTGATTTTGTCCTGCCATTTCCATGCCTTATTCTGCGCAAGCACACAATAATGCATGAACTCACAGGGAGGAAAATGTATACGGGTATAACAATGTACATCATGTGTGCAAATTTGATGAAGTTAAATGGAAATACTATTGGCAGCGATGAACAGAATGATGTTGTCTCTAAAGTTCTCGTTTCTAACAAGAATGCAAACGTCATCAAGTAGCCGGCAAATTGTATGTTTTGTTGAAGTGTGTATATTTACCGTATATATATATATATATATATATCGCGCGCGCGCACACACACACCACACACACACACACACACCACACACCACACACACACACACCACACACCACACACACACACACACACATATATAAAGTAAAATACCCCCGTCACGCCAAGTGGCGTATAGGGAATATGGTGTTAGTGACCATAAATTGTACAGACCTTCGGCACATGATTTTTGGGGTAATCTGGTCGGTATTACGCCCGTGCCGCTTTACTTTCCCAGAAAAAAAATCCGGTACCCATTAACGGAAGCCGTGGGTGGGATCGAACCCTACCTCTTGTCCTTTGTAGTCCAGTTCACTAAACGCTGAGCTATCGCGGCTCACACACATATATAGAGAGGTACTTATCTCGAAATTATTACGTTCTAGAAAGCCGTTCGAATTCTGAATCGTTCGAGACCGAGACTGAGCAAGTTTTTCCAATTAGAAATAATAGAGAGTGAATTAATCCGTTCTCAGACTCTAAACAATACCCATTTCGATGAGCATAAACAGATAAACACATATCACTCAAGGTATAATTAAGTTCACTAAATAATACATTAAAACACGGAAACAATAAATAAAATACATAGATATGAACCTTCCATCATAGAGCAAGCTAAAGAATCAAGTTCTCATAATCACAAAACATGAACGCTGAAGAAGAAGAAGGTAATAATATAAAATTTGCATTTACTGTAAGTTAGTAATGAGTGGTGATGTCCCTTGTTGATGATGATGCATCTCATTTCATATTCTAAAGACAGAGTTTGAGGATCAATTGCTTTCAAAATGAGAAATTGACGTCATAGGCAATTCAATATCAAAAGGAAAGTTAACTTGTGTCTATAGTGCTGGGATGGGCTAGGGAAAGTAGAGATGAGTGGCATTTACTTTTGAAAATCGCGACCTGCAATAGGGAGTGTCGATCCTTGGGCAAATTAAATTACTATTATTATATTTGTGACAGCAGCACAAATTGGTAATTATAAATGCATGGTAAGTAGAAAGGGAGATGAGTGGTAATTACTTTCTGAAATCGCGGCCTGCAACAGGGAGTGTCGATCCATTATCAACCTACTATTTTTACACATTTTGCGACAGTATCAATTGCTAATTATAAAAATAGCACTTGCTTTTACAGGATTCCAGCAACCCCAGTTTTCAGAGAATTATTACAATCAATTCTGAAGATGATTTTAGTTCCAAAGGTTTTTCTGAATAAAGAAAGGAAAGGTCTTTGATGGCATGCTTGTTTCTGTGCCTGACAAGCTCGTCAACAGAAACATCATTGGAACTTCTAATAGAAATTGTCGACTATTTGGCGTTTGACCGCTGGAATGATAAATGTTAGGTTTATTCGAAGAACGAGGCATCACTATCTGTACGTATTTAAAAAAAAAAACTATGGTTGCATAAAGGCTTGTAGTCATATATATATATATATATATATATATATATATATATATATATATATATATATATATATATATATAGTGACCTTTCCAGCCGTGTCCGGGCCCATAGGGCATAGACCCAGATACTCTTTCTCTTTTTCTAAATTTTCTTTCTAGTAGTCTCAGTCCTTGCAGAGATCTTTTATCAAATCTCGTCATTTGTCTATGTTCTGTGCAAGTATCTCAATCTCATTGAGGGAGCCGATCACTGCTGCCTTTGCCTCTCAGATCAATGTACTTCTCAGTGTCTCTCTGAGTCAGCGTCTTTATATATATATATATATATTTATATGACTGCAGGATATAATGCAACCAATGTTTTTTTTTTTTTTTTTTTTTTTTGTGGGGGGGGGGGATGTTCAAGGTTTTGCAACCATTTTTCGCAACTTTTAAATTATATTTTTTACTTGATAAGAAAAAAAATCATTCTGACTTGTTTTATAGTATATAGACTTTTTTTCCACATTATGTAATATATATATATATATATATATATATATATATATATATATATATATATATATATATATCGTTCCAATTTTACGAGTGCATAATTCCAATTATTTCAACTTCTATAAACATTTCACAAGACATTTTAAGTTTCATATTTAACCAACAAATATAATTGTATTTAATATATTTGATTACATCTCAAATTACAATATTAGAGATTAAAAAAAAACAACTGTTTTCTCTAGAAATGTTATATATTTGCTTATCAAATGTTACCATCGGGCGTCGTATATATATATATATATATATATATATATATATATATATATATATATATATATATATTTCCTGTGTGTTACCGGGGCCTCATTATGAGGGAAGTAAAGAATAGTGACACTGTGACCTTCCAGGCATGTCGTAAGAGGCGGCTAAGGAGATTGATTGATGGCTTGACAAGCTGTCATTGTAAAAAGTATTGTTATGGAAACAGCGCCATATATTTTAGAGCAGTGATCTCTGCAATATGTGCCACTTTGGCACGCACGGTTTCTGTTTTTGAGATTGTAGTTCTGCCCTATGTGCCGTCTTCGGCTCGAAAGGACAATAGATAGATAGATAGATAGATAGATAGATAGATAGATAGATAGATAGATAGATAGATAGATAGATAGATAGATAGATAGATAGATAGATAGATAGATAGATAGATAGATAGATAGATAGATAGATAGATAGATAGATAGATAGATAGATAGATAGATAGATAGATAGATAGATAGATAGATAGATAGATAGATAGATAGATAGATAGATAGATAGATAGATAGATAGATAGATAGATAGATAGATAGATAGATAGATAGATAAATAGATAGATAAATAGATAGATAAATAGATAGATAAAGTAATGAAAATGTAGAAATATTATTGCTCACTGAGGTGTTTCTAACAATAACAGATTTACACAAAAACGGCAACTCGCAGTAAGCGTTAGCAACATAAGTAGTAAAGAAATACCGCCCGGAAGATGAATAATGGAAGGATGAGTTGCCGCAATAAATGTCGATGTATGAACCAATTCGCAGAACTCAGACAAGAACGTCATAGTGTTCTCACCACAAACGCAGTAATGCATGAGAGAATGCAGAACAGAACAAAGATGAGAAGCTAAAATGGGAAAGGAACGAAAATGATAAAAATTGTATGGCTGTAGCTTTACATGGGCGAGTGGCAACACATAATAAAAACGGCGTTGCGGCTCAGTATGCCTTCAACTAGAACAATGGGGCAAATCAAAAAAGTATACATAAATAAGCATACAAAAAAGTATACATAAATAAGCAAACAAAAAAGTATTCATAAATAAGCATACAAAAAAGTATACATAAATAAGCATACAAAAAAGTATACATAAATAAGCATACAAAAACGTATACATAAATAAGCATACAAAAACGTATACATAAATAAGCATACAAAAACGTATATATAAATAAGCATACAAAAACGTATATATAAATAAGCTCAGATCCCTTCCTTTGAGGAGGGGATCTGAGCACCTGTGGACATGTTCGGAGTGCAATGATGCTGACCCACAAATAACTCAATAACTCAATAACTCAATAACTCAATAACTCAATACGTTAAGGTTTAACCAACATGCACAATAAATTGGTGATTCTGACTGATGCTCTATCGGTACTATCAGCTCTAAAAAGCCCCAAGAACAATGAACTAGATGACTTGAGAACAATCCTGGACCAACTATGCAATAACTTCCAGAGAGTAGTCATTCAGTGGATACCATCATACTGTAATATACACGAGAATGAACGTGCAGATAAATTAGCTAAAGAGGGAGGGAGATTACCACAAGAGAACCATCCGCTCAGTTATGATGAAGCCAAATCTATCATCAAAGGTTTGTACCATGAAAAATGGAAACGAGAACACCCAAAGCATAACGAAAGGAACGGATACCACCAACTATCAAGGAGGGATCAAGTCAACAAATTTCGTCTACGTACTGGCCACAATAGAATGAGAAATCACATGTTCACCAAATTCAGAATAGGTATAACCAGCCTATGCCACTGAACACTGGACAATATGACTACAAATCATGTTCTACAGGATTGCCCCCAGTACGCAGACCTGAGAAGAGCAATGTGGTCTACGCCCACCTCCAGGGAAGAGAAACTATATGGGGCAATCGAATCGCTTAAACAGACAGCTGCCTTCATAAGAGAGTCTTGAGGCGAAGGTGCGCCTACCAGCACCAGAGCTGGAAGTTGTAAGCGACCCACAGCTGATGGCTTGCGCCAGGATCGGTGAACCAAAACCATCCACACCCTGCTCCACCTCTCCGCTGTGCCTCCAGTAACAGACTAACCTGTCTCGTCTGGCCAAGCGTGCAGGGACCGAAGAGGGAAGACAACCAGGTTCTAAAAATGTCGTGCTGAAGTCGGATGTGTTGGGCCGAAAGGCGCAAATATAACAGTTATACTGCAAACCACAACACAACGCAGAAACGTCCACTAAGTCCTTGTAAGGGCGGATGATGAAAAGAAATATCCTAGTCTACTACGATACTCTAGAATACTTTAGTCATCGGGCGAACGCAACCAACCAACCAACCATAAGAGAGTCTGGAATCCTACTCTGATTGAGTCTTGATCGCAGGGAGAGAGCAAGAGAGAGAGAGAGAGAGAGAGATTTAACCATATACTTTTTTTCTATTTTTTTTTAAATGTATATTTTTCCTCATTTCTTCTCACAATTAGCTTCACTGCAGTTTCCACAATTGTATGCACTTATGTGCATTTCCTTGCCTTGACTCTAAGAGCTGTCAACCAGCGTAGTTTATTTCGAAGTAGTTCTTTGTAGTTTTATTTGCACAGGAGGTCTGAACACTTTATGGATCGAAGCACGATGAAGATAATTCCACGACTAAAATAAAATAACATAACAACAATTAACATCATCATCATCATCATCACCATCATCATCATCATTATCATTGAGTACCATCTCCGCATCGAAGGTTGGCTACCTTGGAGCGCCATTCCGCCCTGTCTCTTGTTTTGATGGTGCAGATTGTCATAGATTGACTTATCCATCTTTTGATGTTACTCATCAATTTTAGTCTTGGTCTGCCTCTGCCTCTTTTACCTTGTATTTTCCCATTTCCCTTCCAATATTATTTTTAGTACACTGCGTTGTCTTTAACATATCCCCAAAATCTCATTTGTCTTGTTTGAATTGTGTTTAGTAGTTCTCTTTTCATTTATAGTTGTTTTAAGACTTATTCATTTCTTTTATTTTCTTTCCACCCAAATGTTCCTATTCCTCTATAAATCCACATTTCAAAGGTTTAAATTTTCTTTTCTGTTTTCTTGTCTAATGTCCATGTTTCTGCGCCATACAGAAATGGGGGGTGGGGGGGGGAGGGGGAACGGGAAAATAAATGCAATGCTGCGGTAAAGCTGGTAGCAAGGTGCCAGTAGAGGGGTGTAACATGTACTCCTGCAAGGTATTGTGCCAGTTTTACAGAAAAGGAAAGCAACAAAATAGTAGGAACACAACAAGTATCATACAGGAATGTTGAAAAGATATATCATTTTGTTTTTCTTAGTTTTAGCCTTGGTGTTATTTGTTTTGATGTTAGTATATTTTTCAGACGATTAGAGGCCACAGAGATGGGATTTCTCAGAAGAATGTTGAAAGTTCCCTGGACAGCTAAAAAGACCAATGAGGAAGTTCTCAAAGAGGCCAACACAAAAAGGGAGCTCTTAAAAAACATCAGGAAGTAGCAATCAACAATTTTCGGGCACATCATGAGAAGAGAACGGTCCATCTTTTGATGTTACTCGTCCATGTTAGTCTTGGTCTGCATCTGCCTCTTTTACCTGGCATTTCCCCTTCCAATATTACTTTTAGTAGGCTGTTGTGTCTTTTAAAATTTCATTTGTCTTGTCTTAATTGTATTTAGTAGTTTTCTTTTATTTTTAGTTGTTTTAAAACTTCATCGTTTGTTATCTTTTCTTTCCATCCAATTCTACCTATTCTTCTATAAATCCACATTTCAAAGGCTTCAGTTTTCTGTTCTGTTTTCTTGTCTAATGTCCATGTTTCTGCACCATACATGAATATTGAGAAGATGTAACATTTTGCGATCGAGAGCAAAAATAAAAAATGGTACTGCAACTTCCGAGACAGTACTGATATCAAATGCAGAAGACAAAAGGCGCAAGAGAAAGGAGACAAGGCCGGGTACCGCGGATACACCTTGCTCGTTCTGTGGATGGATCTGTTTGTCCAGGATTGGCAAATTCAGCCACGAGAGATGTTCAGTAAAGCAGCACCCAGTATAAAACACTAATACTTTACCAAACTACTGACTTATCATGATTGCTTGCTACCAACCGTCTGTCAAGACACTAAAGGTCATACTAATACTCTCGATTGCCTGAAACACTGTCCTCAATAACTATCTTATCCTGGTCATTATGTCGTTTTACACGACCAGGCTACTTTATTTTTATTTTTTTTTTATGTTCTTTATCAACCAATTTTTTTTTTATTTTTTAGTTCTCGCAAAATTAACCTGTTTGTTCTTGTCTCCATCCATGTTTTTCTGAGTATACATCTGTAGTACTTGCAGTCTAAGGCAGTTGTGTATTTTAAATATAGTAGATATGTCGATACGTTCGTGCACTGCCGGGACTCGAAAGGGAAGTAAAGGATTGTAGCGCTGTTCACTACCAGGCATGTTCGTAAGAGGTGACTAAGGAGAGTTGAGCATGGGACTGACTATCCTGTAAATTACAAAAAAAAAAAAAAAAAAAAAAAAAAAAGCCGAAAAAACTTCACAAACATTGACAAGTCTAAGAGTGTTATACAACAGGCCCTTTTTTGTAACCCCCAAGGAAAAAAGACAAAGAAGAAGACCAAGGAATTCTTAGAGAAGACAGATGGAAGTAGAGATGACGATGATGGGGACGACATGGAATGATCTTAAAAGAATGGCAAGAAACAGAACGACATGGAAAGTGTTTGTTGAAGACCTGTGCTCGACATGGAGTTGAAAGTGTTTGTTTAAGACCTATGCTCCACAGGGAGCTGAAAGTGTTTGTTGAAGGCTTATGCTCCACAGGGCGATGAAAAGGTAGAAAAAGAAGAACAGATATGTCGATTGTCCATGTTTCACAACCATAGGTTTAGCTTAGTTTAGTCGACAGATATTCTTCATTGCACTACGTACAACTCCATAGTGTTCAGATCCCTCCTCAGCACGTTCCGCAGTATGAAACATACCTGCCGGACACTAGTGAAAGCAATGAAGATGGCTAAAGCTCAGACGCACTAACTCCATAATACAAGCGAAGACCTTGACCCCGAAACTCATTAGTCATATCTCACAACATGCGTGGCAGGTGATAGTGGCTCTTTTTTCTTTTCTCCCAGCTAAAAGTTGCTATTTTGTATGTTAAATATTTCCCAGAGTCACAACCATATGTTGCTATTTTACATGTTATATTTCCCATAGTCATAACCTAATGTTGCTATTTTAAACGGTCAAATATTTCCCATAGTCACAACTATATGTTGCTATTTTACATGTTAAAATATTTCCCAGAGTCACAACCATATGTTGCTATTTTACATGTTAAAATATTTCCCATAGTAACAACCATAGTTGCTATTTTACATGTTAAAATATTTCCCAGAGTCATAACCATATGTTGCTATTTTACATGTTAAAATATTTCCCATAGTCACCACCATATGTTTGTATTTTACATGTTAAAATATTTCCCATAGTAACAACCATATGTTGCTATTTTACATGTTAAAATATTTCCCATAGTCACAACTATATGTTGCTATTTTACATGTTAAAATATTTCCCATAGTCACAACCATATGTTGCTATTTTACATGTTAAAATATTTCCCATAGTCACAACCATATGTTGCTATTTTACATGTTAAAATATTTCACAGAGTCACAAACCCCATATGTTGCTATTTTACATGTTAAAATATTTCCCATAGTCACAACCATATGTTGCTATTTTACATGTTAAAATATTCCCATAGTAACAACCATAATTGCTATTTTACATGTTAAATTATTTCCCATAGTCATAACGATATGTTGCTATTTTACACGGCCAAATATTTCCCATAGTAACAACCATATGTTGCTATTTTACAAGTTAAAATATTTCCCATAGTCATAATCATATGTTGCTATTTTACACGGCCAAATATTTTCCTGAGTCACAACTATATGTTTGTATTTTATATGTTAAATATTTCCCATAGTTAAAACAATATGTTTGTATTTATATCTTAAATATTTTCCATAGTTACAACTTTATGTTGCTATTTTATATGTTAAATATTTCCATAGTCATAACCATATGTTTGTATTTTATATGTTAAATATTTCCCATAGTTAAAACAATATATTTATATTTTATATCTTAAATATTTTCCATATTCACAACCATATGTTGCTATTTTATATGTTAAATTATTCCCATAGTCACAACCATATGTTGTTTATATGTTCAAATATTTCCATAGTCACAGGTATATGTTACTTAAAAACCTAAATGTTACTAGATCAGTTTATTGCAATATGTTATTCTTATGATAAATAAACACACCGAAAAATAACACGTTTATAGATCATAGCAATAAATATAATTTATTATCAATCCATTTATTTCAGATGCATATAAGTACATACATAAATTATACATAAATGTAACCAGAACACAACATTATTTTTCCGATGATTAATGAAAATACAAATTAATGCCAAATAAGGATTAATTTCTAATATAATAAATTTGATTTAAACTTGTACATGTAACGTCTGTGTGTTTTGTGAAAGCAACTGTCAACACTGGATCCTTTTGTAATATTGGTGTTTGTTGACAGGAATCGCTACAGAAGGTATGCAATGGTGTCTATACTTTTGTTTCTTGGTCTTTCGCGAAGTGAGATTTTCAACTCTGATTACCTTGTAATGGATAACTATGCTAGAGAGAGAATCTTAACGACCTACAACAATTACTTAATGAAATAAACATGACAAGCAAAACATATGGACTAGATATGAATATAAAAAAGACTAAAACTATGATCATAAACAAAGGAAATACTCAAACCCACAATGGATATCAAAATTGAAGGAATAGACCTGGAGACAGTTCAGAACTACAACTACCTTGGACATACTATAACCAGTGATGGAAAATGTACAACTGAAATAAACAAAAGAATAGGAATGGTAAAAAGTAATTTTAATGTCATGAAGAACATACTAACATCAAAACAAATAACACCAGGGCTAAAACTAAGAGTAGCAAAATGTTACATCTTCTCAATATTCCTATATGGTGCAGAAACATGGACATTAGACAAGAAAACAGAACAGAGAATTAAAGCTTTTGAAATGTGGATATATAGAAGAATAGGTAGAATTGGATGGAAGGAAAAGAAAACAAACGATGAAGTCTTAAAACAAAAAAAAAAAAGAAAAGAGAACTACTAAACACAATTCAAACAAGACAAATGAGATTTTTGGGCCATGTTAAAAGACACACCAGCCTACCAAAAATTATCCTGGAGGGGAAAATACAAGGTAAAAGAGGCAGAGGAAGATCAAGACTAACATGGACGAGTAACATCAAAAGATGGACAACCCAGCGTGTGACAACCTCCACCATCAAGCAAGAAACAAAGTAGAATGGCGCTCCATGGTAGCCAACCTTCGATGCGGAGATGGCAAATGATGATGATGATGAATGGATTACTATAGTTCGTTCAGAAATTCGTGCCCACAGAGTTTATCAATTATCTCGGAAACTGTTTGATGAATTTCTGTAATTCTTTTTTATAAAATCTATTTTTTTTTTCCACCGACCTTCAGATTTTATAACATTCAAGTACAAAAGTAGTCTGAACTTTGCAAAACTCGTTTTTTGCTATATAATTTTAGGAAAATATCAACAATATATGTATATCAATATCTGTCGTTCGAACTATAGGCCTGCCTCTTGCTCTTCTCCCTTCTCCTCTTGTCTTCTTCTTCCAATTTTCTCTTTTCACTGATACCTAAAAGGTGTCGTGGTTTATATCATTTGTCGTTCTTGTGCTGCTCGAATTGTCTGAATTAGTGATTTTCCTTTGTTGTTACATGTCTCTGTCACTGCATCTATCCATCTTCTTCTGGTCTTCCTCTTGGTCTTTTCCCATGCATTCTCGAGAAGAACGCCTTGATGGTGATTGGTGAGGATTCATTCTGACCAGGTGGTCAAACCATTTAAGTTGTTGTTGTTCTATATATTCTTGGCAGGGTAGTAATATATGCTTTATATGGGAAAAAATCATCACATGACATTCTTTTTCATCACATGACAGATGGGCAAATCAGTTTTTATATTCTCTGCATGTAGCTTTAGATTATTTTGTCACATCAATGTCAAGTTTTGTCATATCAATGTCCACTTTTTGTCATATAAATGTCCAGTTTTTGTCATATCAATGTCCAGTTTTTTGTCATATCAATGACCTGTTTTATCATTTCAGTGCCCAATTTTTGTCATATCAATGTTCAATTTTTGTCATATAAATGTCCAGTTTTTGTTATATCAATTTCCAGTTTTGTCATATCAATGACCTGTTTTGTCATTTCAATGCCCAATTTTGTCATATCAATGTCCAGTTTTTGTCACATCAATGTCCAATTTTGTTTCATATCAATGTCCAGTTTTGTCATATCAATATCCAGTTTTGCCATATCAATGTCCAGTTTTTGTCATATTAATGTCCAGTTTTTTTCATATCAATGTCCCGTTTGTGTCATATTAATGTCCAGGTTTTTTCATATCAATGTCCAGTTTTTGTCATATCAAGGTCCAATTTTTGTCATATCAATGTCCAGTTTTTGTCACATCAATGTCCAATTTTTGTCATATCAATGTCCAGTTTTTGTCATATCAATGTCCAGTTTTGTTATATCAATGTCCAGTTTTGTCATATCAATGACCTGTTTTGTCATTTCAATGTCCAATTTTTTTCATATCAGTGTCCAATTTTGTCATATCAATGTCCAGTTTTTGTCACATCAATGTCCAGTTTTTGTCATATCAATGTCCAGTTTTTGTCATATCAATATCCAGTTTTGCCATATCAATGTCCAGTTTTTGTCATATCAATGTCCAGTTTTTTTCATATCAATGTCCCGTTTGTGTCATATTAATGTCCCGTTTGTGTCATATGAATGTCCAGTTTTTTCATATCAATGTCCCGTTTGTGTCATATCAATGTCCAGTTTTTATCATATCAAAGTCCAGTTTTTCCCACAGCAATGTTCATTTCTTGTCATATCAGTGTCCAGTTTTGTCACATCGATATCTAGTTGATGTCATATCAATGTCCACTTTTGTCAAGTCGAAATTCAGTTTTTGTCATTTCAATGTCCAGTTTTTGTCATATCAATGTCCAGTATCAATATCTAGTTTTTGAGGGAATGTCGCCTCGCATCGTGAGTTTCGATGCTTGAAGCGATACTATCCAGAAATCTCCAAACATTTCTGGATAGGTGGCCGAGCACATATTGGTGGAAACTCGCGTGCTAAGACGCCGGTTCAAGTCTTGTACTTTACCTTGACCTTTACTGACTCGTAAATGTATGAAAGGGCAAAGAAGAAATAGTTATGGTCTGTATCATCTGTTAATGCTTTAGTTTATCCGCGTGACGTTGTAATGTTTCACGCGCCAACATTATTATGTGCCTTTGAACCACCTACATGGACAGTTTTATACAAATCGTCAATCTGACCACCGAAATAAAATGTTTCAGAAGAATGACAGGAAACAGCTTAAGGGACAGAGTAAGAAACACCGACCTGAGGAAGAAACTCGAAATTGAACCAGCCATCGAATACATAATGAAACAACAGATAAATTGGTTCGGCCATATCATTCATCATCATTGAGTGCCGTCTCCGCAACGAAGGTTGGCTACCATGGAGCGCCATTTTGCTCTATCTCTTGCTTTGATGGTGCAGGTTGTCATTGGTTGATTTGTCCATCTTTTGATGTTACTCGTCCATGTTAATCTTGGTCTGCCTCTGCCTCTTTTACCTTGTATTTTCCCCTCCAGGATCACTTTCAGTAGGCTGTTGTGTCTTTTAACATGGCCTAAGAATCGCATTGTCTTGTTCTAATTGTGTTCAGAAGTTCTCTTTTCATTTTTAGTTGTTTTAAGACTTTGTCATTTGTTTTCTTTTCCTTCCATCCAATTCTACCTATTCTTCTATATATCCACATTTCAAAGGCTTCAATTCTCTGTTCTGTTTTCTTGTCTAATGTCCATGTTTCAGCACCATATAGGAATATTGAGAAGATGTAACATTTTGCTATTCTTAGTTTTAGCTCTGGTGTTATTTGTTTTGATGTTAGTATGTCCTTCATGACATTAAAATTACTTTTTGCCATTCCTATTCTTTTGTTTATTTCAGTTGTACATTTTCCATCACTGGTTATAGTATGTCCAAGGTAGTTATAGTTCTGAACTGTCTCATGGTCTATTCCTTCAATTTTGATATCCACTTGTGGGTTTTGGGTATTTTCTTTGTTTATGATCATAGTTTTAGTCTTTTTGATATTCATATCTAGTCCATATTTTTGCTTGTCGTGTTTATTTCATTAAGTAATTCTTGTAGGTCTTTAGGATTTTCTGCTAGTAGTACAGTATCGTCAGCATATCTTAGGTTATTGATTATCTTTCCATTAATTTGTAGGCCTGGCATCTCTATGATGTTTTTAAAGATTTGCTCAGTGTATAGATTGAACAAGCTTGGTGATAGGATGCATCCTTGTCTTACTCCTCTTTTTATATCAATGGGTGTAGAGAACTCTTTGTTATATTTTATTATTGCTGTTTGCTCCCAGTATAGATTGCATATTAGTCGTATATCCATGTCATCTAGATGTATATCTTTTAGGCATTCTATAAGTTGTTTGTGGTGTACTCTATCAAAAGCTTTGGTGTAGTCTATGAAGCAGGCATATATTGGTTTGTTTACTTCTGTGTATTTTTCGATTAATGTTCTCATGCAGAATATGGCTTCTTTTGTCCCGCTATTTTCCTAAATCCAAATTGCTGCTCATCTAATTCAGTATTGATTTTATTCTGAATCCTTCCTTGTATAACTTTTAGCAAGATTTTTGTAACATGGCTCATTAGGCTTATTGTTCTAAAGTCACTGCATTCAACTGCACCATTCTTTTTAGGCAATGCAATGAAAGTTGATGTTTTTAGTTCATTTGGTATGTATCCTGTGTGGTATATGTCGTTGCATATGTCTGTAATCACTTCAATGCCAAAATCTTCAAGTGCCTGTATCATCTCTATCTGTATGCTTTCAGGTCCTGCTGCTTTTCCCCTTTTCATTGTTTTTATAGCTTTTTCCACCTCAGATTTTAAGATTTTATAGCCTGATGTACATTTTATAACTGGTTTCTTGTCCCTTTGATCATATTGTCCCTTTGATCTTGTCCCTTCGGCCATATAACAAGACAAAAAGAACTAACAATGACTCAAAGAGCCGTAAACAAACGCTACGAAAATGCCAGATTAAGAGGAAGACCGAGAAAGAGATGGATAAAGGGAATACTAGAGTCACTAGGAGAAATAACACCAGAAGAGGCTAACAGAAGAGCAAAGAATCGCTGATTGTATCTCCCCTCGACGCCAACGGCAATGGAGGAAGGATAGAAGTTAAAAAAAAAATAGAAAAAGTCAATCTGTATTTGAAGAATTATTTCTGGCAAAATCAAAATAATTTATGAAAATTCATGCTTGTTTTGAAGGTTGGTAAGGTAATTATTATTTGTATCGTAATGTGTAAAGTGCATAACTAGTAAAACCAGGACTAGTGACAATGTTATTTATAAAACCGGATTTGTTATTTTTCTGAAAATCAAAGATTCATGTTGTTTGTGAAATCATGATTGCTTATAGTTTATAATCACCATTGAATTCTAATTTGGCGAAAATCAGAATAATCACACCAATTGCTTAAATCAAAATTCAAATTTGTTTTCATAACTATAAAAACAAGGATTCATAGTTTTGTTTTTCACAATGCCAGGATTTCAATTTTTTTTTTTTAATTTATAATGAAACCAGGATTCAAAATTATATGTTTATAAATTTATTATGAAACCAGGATTCAAAATTATATGTTTATAAATTTATTATGAAACCAGGATTCAAAATTATATGTTTATAAATTTATTATGAAACCAGGATTCAAAATTATATGTTTATAAATTTATAATGAAACCAGGATTCAAAATTATATGTTTATAAATTTATTATGAAACCAGGATTCAAAATTATATGTTTATAAATTTATATAAAACCAGGATTCAAAATTATATGTTTATAAATTTATTACGAAACCCGGATTCAAAATTATATTGTAAAATTGATCATGAAACCAGGATTCTTAACTTTATTCTCAATTGTAAAACAAGGACTCCAAATTATTACTTTTATCGTGATAAAACAGGATATACAATTACTTTTGTCTGTTAATTATGAAAACATTATCCTAAAATCTAACAATAATAACACAAAGAATGACTGAAAATGGCATACATACAATGATCTCTATTAACACATACAAACTAAATCTATGTACAGACCTCGAAAGACATCGTGAGATGTAATATTAAAACAAGTTATTAAAAAAAAAACTAATGTAATACAAATTAAAAGTAACATAACATAAATTAAATATGTAGAGTTCTTACTATAGTAAGATACTGTAATTAAATATAAGTTGCAAATACAGAAATATATTTTAAGGAATTGAAGTAACAGTAAAAAATAAAATATGTTTATATTTATGAAACTGAAATTAATACCAAAAAAATATATTTACGAAACTGAAACTAAGTAAAATAATAAATATAATAATTTTAAAGATTTGATGGCGATTTTGAGAAAAGTAAGGTGCTGTGTTTGATGATTCTGAGAAAAGTAAGATGCTGTGTTTGATGATTTTGAGAAAAGTAAGGTGCTGTGTTTGATGATTCTGAGAAAAGTAAGATGCTGTGTTTGATGATTTTGAGAAAAGTAAGGTGCTGTGTTTGATGATTCTGAGAAAAGTAAGATGCTGTGTTTGATGATTTTGAGAAAAGTAGGTTGCTGTGTTTGATGATTTTGAGAAAAGTAAGATGCTGTGTTTGATGATTTTGAGAAAAGTATGATATTGTGTTTGATGATTTTGAGAAAAGTAAGATGTTGTGTTGATGATTTGAGAAAAGTATGATATTGTGTTGATGATTTGAGAAAAGTATGATATTGTGTTTGATGATTTGAGAAAAGTAAGATGTGTTTGATGATTTGAGAAAAGTATGATATTGTGTTTGATGATTTTGAGAAAAGTAAGATGTGTTTGATGATTTGAGAAAAGTGTGATATTGCGTTGATGATTTGAGAAAAGTATGATATTGTGTTTTGATGATTTGAAAAAGTATGATATTGTGTTTTGATGATTTGAGAAAAGTAAGATGTTGTGTTTGATGATTTTGAGAAAAGTAAGATGCCGTGTTTGATGATTTGAGAAAAGTATGATATTGTGTTGATGATTTGAGAAAAGTATGATATTGTGTTTTGATGATTTGAGAAAAATAAGATGTTGTGTTTGATGATTTTGAGAAAAGTATGATGTTGTGTTTGATGAATTTCAGAAAAGTATGATGTTGTGTTTGATGATTTTGAGAAAAGTATGATGTTGTGTTTGATGAATTTAAGAGGAGGCAGAAAGTTAAATGGGAGTAAACCGAATGTTGGTGACGAGTATGCCAGTAAGTTGGAATGAGAGAAAAGGGAATTCAGAAGAAAGAAAAATAACAGAGATAGAGAGAGAGAAATAGAGAAATAGATAATATAAGTAAAACCGAGATGAAGGGACAAAAGAAGGAGGTAAGGAGTGTGGAAAGGGGACATAAAAAAGAGTAATTGAATATATTTGATAAAAAGAAATGACAAGGGAGGCAAACCAATAAATGAGAAAATTGTAAGAAAAGTAAAGGAAGAGAAAGCATGAGGGGAGAGGATAAATGAAGAAACGCATAGAAAGTGAGAGGAGGTAAGGAATGAAAAAAAACATAAATAAAGAAAATGAATGAATCAGCAAATTGTGAAAGGAAGTTACAAACCATTGAGATAAAACAAGAGCAAATGTGATAAACACCAGAGATGAACAGAGAATGAGAGATAAATAACACAGAGAGAGGTGAATGAAAGTAATAAATAACAAAAATAAAAGAGAATAAAGGGGATAAGTAACAAAGGAAAAGAAGAATGGAACAGGTAAATAACAAAGAGAAGGAGAATGGAATAGATAAAATACAAAGAGGATGTATAATGGAATAGGTAAATAACAAAATAAAAAGAGAATGAAAGAGATACATAATAAAAGAAAGAGGAGAATGAAAGAGATAAATAATCAAAGAAACGGAGAATGAAAGAGATTCATAATAAAAGAAAGAGGAGGATGAAAGAAATAAATAATCAAAGAAACGGAGAATGAAAGAGATACATAATAAAAGAAAGAGGAGAATGAAAAAAATAAATAATCGAAGAAACGGAGAATGAAAGAGATACATAATAAAAGAAAGAGGAGGATGAAAGAGATAAATAATCGAAGAAACGGAGAATGATAGATACACAAAATAAAGAAACAAACAAAAATCTGAAAACAACAAAGAGAAAGGTGAAAAAGATAACAGCAAAGAGACTGATAGACAATGAATTAAACCAGGTCACAAAGAGAAACATGGTGAATAAAAGAAGCGAGTAGCAAAGAGACAAACAACAAGAGAAAGGGGAATTTTAAATGAAACTCCAAAATAGAGAAATTCTTAAAAGAGGTGCAGGGACAGTAACAAATGTTTAAAACAAAGAGAAAGATAATTAGAAGATAAAAACTTAGATATACCATTTACGAAATTAAAACGCGATCAACAAACTTCGACAATTGCGCTTTAAGACTCATGTACCAGTTATCATTTAGAAATAAAGAATTGATAATAGTACTCAGGAATGTTCTGGAAAATAAAACTTAAAAAAAAAAAAAAAAGCACACCTGATCTTTACTTTAAAACTCGAAAGTTACAGATTTATAAAATTATAATAAATATCAAAATGTAAAAAAAAAAAAATGTTACAAATCTGATTAAAACTCGACATTTCAAAATCGATTTTCCTAATTACAAAAAGAAAAAGGAAAAAAAAAATCTTACAACAACAACTCATTAAAAAAATATCTCGACAATTGGAGATCAAAATCTTACATTTACTGATAAATTCGACAATTTCTTTTTTTTTTTATTTATAAATTCGATATGCTCTGATACAAACTCGACAAATACTTATCGAAAGTAGTTTAAACTAATTATAAAAGACGATAAGCAAGACAACACAAAGAACATTAGAGGTAGCTGAGATGTGGTTTATTAGAAGAGTTTTATGAAATCCTTGGACAGCAAAGATTAATAATGAAAAATATTAAAAAATTGAGAAATATATGGAGAAAATAGAAATATAATCAAAATCATAAGGAAGAGACAATCTACATTTAATTGGCATGTGATGCGAAAAGAAGGCATTGAGAATCCTACCCAAAGTGCGAAAGGAAGGCATTGAGAATACTACCCAAAGTGCGAAAAGAAGGCATTGAGAATACTACCCAAAGTGCGAAAAGAAGGCATTGAGAATACTACCCAAAGTGCGAAAAGAAGGCATTGAGAATACTACCCAAAGTGCGAAAAGAAGGCATTGAGAATACTACCCAAAGTGCGAAAAGAAGGCATTGAGAATACTACCCAAAGTGCGAAAAGAAGGCATTGAGAATACTACCCAAAGTGCGAAAAGAAGGCATTGAGAATACTACCCAAAGTGCGAAAAGAAGGCATTGAGAATACTACCCAAAGTGCGAAAAGAAGGCATTGAGAATACTACCCAAAGTGCGAAAAGAAGGCATTGAGAATACTACCCAAAGCATAACGAGAGGGACGGATACCAACAACTATCAAGGAGGGATCAAGTCATCATACTTCACCTACGCGCTGGCCACAATAGAATGAGAAATCACATGTTCAACAAATTCAAAATAGGTACAACTAGCCTATGCCTCTGTACACATTGAAAGAGAAACTATATGGGGCAATCGAATCACTTAAACTGACAGCTGACTTCATAAGAGAGTCTGGAATCCTACTTTGATTGAGACTTGATCGCAGAGAGAGAGAGAGAGAGAAATAATACTACAATCACAGGCAGAATTAATGAAAAGAAGAGAAGAGGAAAACCAAGAGAACAAATATTGAACAGTTTATCCAGATGGCATAACAAAGATCGCACACTAAAATCATGACATGTATGAAGAACCGAGAAATGTGGAGAGAGATAATCGCCTACTCTATCCGGCGAGTCACCTGATGATGATGAATTATAAAACATTATTTATGTATATCAGTGCCTAATCTTCATCCTAACGTTGTGCTGCCAATGTCAGTCCTGGGCCCTAAATGCAAGAACAATAAGTAAAATAGCATCTACTGAGATGAAATGTGTTAGACGAATAACAGGACCTGAGAGACAAGATCAGAAATGAAGGACCTAGAAACAAGCTAGGAATGGACCCCACTATAAAATAAATAAAGAAACAACAGAAAAAATGGATTGGCCACCTGACAAGGCAAAGTGATAAAAACACAACACAACGAGCCCTCAACAAACGTTGCGAGAACACCAGACGCAAGGGTTGATCGATCACAAGAAAGATGGCTGGACAGAATATTAGAAACACAAGGAAACATAACAGCAGGTGAGGCGAACAGAAGAGCAAATGACTGCAAATTAAATCTCCCCTCGACGCTGAAAGGCAAATGAGGAAGGAAAGAAGAAGCAGAAGGTTCCCTGTAACGGTAATGATCTAATCAAAACAGGAATGTTAAGAAATGTTGAGATATAACAGTAATAAAAGAAGCTATAATTAACACAGCCGTTGACAAGGAACATACAAAAATAACCACAAGCACTTGAGAGGAAGGAAGTACTTTGAGATTTTCCTAAAAAAAAAAAATAGATGGCAGAAATGCCTTCACCAGAACAATTTTACTTTATAACGTTGTAATTTATTTGACATATATGTTTCTCTAATTATATGTTTCTCTAATTACCTTTATCATATTCTATCACTTTCTCTGTTATTAACGCTACTTTATTCTATCTCTCTCTTTCCATATCTCTATTTACCATTTTTATATATGTTAGTCTTTGTGACATGATTCTAATATTTCTCTCTCTCTCTCTCTCTCTCTCTCTCTATTTACCATACTTATATATGTTAGTCTTTGTGACATGCTTCTAATATTTCTCTCTCTCTCTCTCTCTATTTACCATACTTATATATGTTAGTCTTTGTGACATGCTTCTAATATTTCTCTCTCTCTCTCACTCTCTCTCTCTATTTACCATACTTATATATGTTAGTCTTTGTGACATGCTTCTAATATTTCTCTCTCTCTCTCTCTCTCTATTTACCATACTTATATATGTTAGTCTTTGTGACATGCTTCTAATATTCTCTCTCTCTCTCTATTTACCATACTTATATATGTTAGTCTTTGTGACATGCTTCTAATAGTCTCTCTCTCTCTCTCTCTATTTACCATACTTATATATGTTAGTCTTTGTGACATGCTTCTACTATTCTCTCTCTCTATCTTTCTCTGTATCTCTCTCACTCTCTATTTATTTTACTTATATATGTTAGTCTTTGTGACATGCTTCTAATATTTTCTCTCTATCTCTCTCTCACTCTCTATTTATTTTACTTATATATGTTAGTCTTTGTGACATGCTTCTAATATTTCTCTCTCTATCTCTCTCTCACTCTATTTACCATACTTATATATGTTAGTCTTTGTGACATGCTTCT
>JAVIAB010000050.1:18589874-18609874 GCA_032433765.1 Megaustenia siamemsis | reverse complement strand
TCTCTTTACATGGCCAACATATGACCCACCTTCTTCTCTCTACATAGCCAACATATGACCCACCTTCTTCTCTTTACATGGCCAACATATAACCCACCTTCTTCTCTTTACATGGCCAACATATAACCCACCTTCTTCTCTTTACATGGCCAACATATGACCCACCTTCTTCTCTTTACATGGCCAACATATGACCCACCTTCTTCTCTTTACATGACCAACATATGACCCACCTTCTTCTCTTGACTTTCGTTGATATTTCTTTATCCTTTCTCACTTCTCTTGTTTCTGCGCTAGTCTTGAACACATCTCATGGCATACGAAGTATTTTTTTCAGACATTTGTTTTCAAATGCATCCATTTCATGTTCTGTTTCTTTAGTTGTTTTCCAGCTCTCGCATCCATAAGTAAGGGCGGATAATACATTTGATTTGATAAGCCTGAACTGCGTTCTTATGTTTAGTAATTTTATTTCCATATTTTATCAAGGTTTCATAAAGTCATTGCTGCCTTTGCTATTCTGATTCTAATTTCTTTCTTTCTTTGTGTCTCCTTCTTGATCAATGCAGCTTCCAAGATATACAAAGTGATTTACTTCACCCACTGCTTTTCCTTCAAGGTATATTTTTTCTTCTAAAAACGAATTTGATTTTCATTATTTTTGTCTTTTCTTGGTTGATCTCAAATCCAATTTTCCTAGCCATTGTTGACAGGGCATTTGTTTTTTCTTGGTTGGTCTCAAGTCAATTTTCCTAGCCATTGTTGACAGGGCATTTGTTTTTTCTTGGCTAATCTCAAGTCCAATTGTCCTAGCCATTGTTGACAGGGCATTTGTTTTTCTTGGTTGATCTCAAGTCCAATTTTCCTAGCCATTGTTGACAGGGCATTTGTTTTTTTCTCGGTTGATCTCAAGTCCAATTTTCCTAGCCATTGTTGACAGGGCATTTGTTTTTTCTTGGCTAATCTCAAGTCCAATTATAGCCATTGTTGACAGGGCATTTGTTTTTTCTTGGTTGATCTCAAATCCAATTTTCCTAGCCATTGTTGACAGGGCATTTGTTTTTTCTTGGCTAATCTGAAGTCCAATTTTCCTAGCCATTGTTGACAGGGCATTTGTTTTTTCTTGGTTGATCTCAAATCCAATTTTCCTAGCCATTGTTGACAGGGCATTTGTGTTTTCCTTACATCATGTTCACATATTGATTAGAATTTTGTCGTCCACAAAATCAAAGTCCACCAACTGAGATCTAAGTGTCAACCCAATACCTTTGTCACCCGTGTAGCACTTCTGCATTCTGAAGTCGATAGCAATTCAAAACAACAAGGGAGATCAAATACATTCTTATTTCATTCCGGTCAACATCATCTTTGAGTGGTGATATTTGTTTTGATGTTAGTATATTTTTCATGACATTAACATTACTTTTTGCCATACCTATTCTGTTGTTTATTTCAGTTGTACATTTTCCACCACTCCGGTATTAATCTGGAACCATTCACGCAACACAGCCTCTGCTGTGCGAACTCCACATCAGAAGCTGCCGTACAGATCTTTGATGATGTTAATAATGTTTGGTGGTATCCCATATCGTCTGAGTATGTTCCACAGTGAGTCTCTATGTATGCTGTCGAAAGCTTTTTTGAAATCAATGAAATTTAGACACACAACTACTCTGTATTTAATCTTTCTTACAAAATGGCATCATTAGTCTCATCAACTCTCTGTATTCTTCTACTTCTCCGTGTCTTTCTAACTTTCTCTCCCTTTCTCAAATTCTCTTACAATCTTTCATTCTATCCTCTGTATATCTCGCACTCTCTTACTTTTTACCGTTCTATTCACTCACTCTATTTCTTTTCTATTGCACACACAAATCAGACTCGGTTACTTTCTGTCATTCTATCTCAACCAATCACAAAATTTGTAACAGTTCTACACTCTGTCATTCTATCTCAACCAATCACAAAATTTGTAACAGTTCTACACTCTGCCATTATAATTTACGATGGTCTTCGTCTTTCTCAAAATACATCACGTTATCATTCTTTTCCTTTTTAAAATCTCCCCCCTCCTTCTTCATTCCATTTGTTTGATAGAGACACTACAATATATATATATATATACATCACGTTTCACCTCGTTTGTTAAATCCAACACAAAAAGTCCACCCTTCTATTTTTCCTCTTTATAAACGCTTGTATAAGAACAAGAAAGTGGCTTTCCTCGCCTATAAATAAGTTTACCTGCCACTTTCGCCACGTAGGAGACATGTTTTGACAAGGTGAGTGGCCCAAAACACACCTTGTTGTTCTTCCAGCGGTTCTCGGTTCTTTCTTTATCGGGCACCGACATTGAATACATTGCTTCACGACGCTTAGCTTCAGATTTAGGACTTAATGTAAGTCTTGGCAAAGTTTAAAGTTACGCCCAGCGGTTCTCCAAATTTGGAGAGCAATACATTGAAAATAAGACAGTCCTTAAATATGATCTTATTTTAAAAAAAATTGAAACGATCCATTTAAACAGCAAATAATAATAATAATAAATATTTATTATTGCCGATTTATTATAATATTATAACAGCAATAATAAGAGATCTATTATTATTACTAATATTTTCTTCACTGCTCTTGAGTGTCGAAAGGGAAAGATAATTTGCAGTTTTTCGCTCTTTGGTTGGTTTCGTTTGAGGAGACGATTTTATCTTTATCTGGTATTCCTTCCATCTGTCCATCTTTATTTTATTTCTATCTGGTATTCGTTCCATCTGTCCATCGTTATCTTATTTCTATCTGGTATTCCTTTCATCTGTCCATCTTTATTTTATTTCTATCTGGTATTCCTTCCATCTGTCCATCTTTATTTTATTTCTATCTGGTATTCCTTCCATCTGTCCATCTTTATTTTATTTCTACCTGGTATTCCTTCCATCTGTCCATCTTTATTTTATTTCTATCTGGTATTCCTTCCATCTGTCCATCTTTATTTTATTTCTATCTGGTATTCCTTCCACCTGTCCATCTTTATCTTTTTTCTATCTGGTATTCCTTCCACCTGTCCATCTTTATCTTTTTTCTATCTGGTATTCCTTCCACCTGTCCATCTTTATCTTTTTTCTATCTTGTATTCCTTTCACCTGCCCATTTTTATCTTTTTTCTATCTAGTATTCCTTTCACCTGTCCATCTTTATCTTTTTTCTATCTTGTATTCCTTTCACCTGTCCATCTTTATCTTTTTTCTATCTTGTATTCCTTTCACCTGTCCATCTTTATCTTTTTTCTATCTAGTATTCCTTCCACCTGTCCATCTTTATCTTTTTTCCATCTAGTATTCTTTTCACCTGTCCATCTTTATCTTTTTTCAATCTAGCATTCTTTTCACCTGTCCATCTTTATCTTTTTTCCATCTAGTATTCCTTTCACCAACCCATTTTTATATTTTTTCTATCTAATATTCCTTTCACCTGTCCATCTTTATCTTTTTTCCATCTAGTATTCCTTTCACCAGCCCATTTTTTATCTTTTATTTTCTATCTAGTATTCCTTCTACGTGACCAACTTTATCTTTTCAAAGCCACCCAGTGTGTCAAATTATCTTAAGGACAACCCTTATATTCTGCTTCTGTACACATTCTTCTGCCTTTATCTTCTATGCTTTTAACTTCTATTTTTCTTTCTTCTCAAATTGACAATCATCATGCGCTTGAGACATATTATTTCTCCCAACTTCTCCCATATATATATATCACTTAAGATAGTCACCAAATTAAAAATAGTGTCAATATTGAAAATAGTAAAATAGCATTAACTAACATTTTAACTTCGCATAAAAAATGCACAGTGATCGAACAAATTTATACCAGAACACTTGTATAGTGACTCCCAAAACAATATATGTTGTCTCTGTACGGATATAACAGTAAATAACATACATGTTTTTTTTTTAAAAAAAGGGTAATTTTAAATGTATGCTTTCAAATCTGATAGTACCTTTGAGCATATTTGCGTCAGAACTCCCTTTACATTTGACCTTTTTCGTAAAAATACATTAATAATTATGAAGAAAAAATTAAATAATAAATAAAGATCTGCTTAACAAAAATAATCAAGAAGAAATGCTGACATTATTAATAAGAATTCCCCCTCGACGCTGAAAGGCAGATGAGGAAGGGAAGAAGAAGAAGATTAATAAGAAGTCATGGAAGCTGGACAGACAACAACGTTCTTATGAAAAATCACATCAGTAAAATGTTAAAGTGGTACACCAGTACACCAGTACACCAGTACACCAACAACCATATTAAGGACATCGGAGATAATGCGAAAAAGAAGACAAATGATCTGGCAGAGAACACTAGATGGTAGGGATGCGATGTTTGAACCAGACTTTGGGCACGTTGAGAGGAAATTCTCCGAGAGTGCAAGATAGGAAAATGGGACGATGCATAAGACTCCCCCTTATTATATTACCTCCATGGATGTTCTGTATGCCTGATAGACAAATAAAAGAGGATAAATAAAACGTATATATTATAATAACTAAGGGTATTTAACTTTACAAACGTATAATTTTAACATATACTTGTATTATTTACATTCTCATCAAAAATATGCAAACAAACGCATGCGAAATATAAATTATTAATTATGTTAATTTACAATAATAGTATTAATTTACTCACAACTACTGACCTATTTAACGTATATTTGATTATGGCGTCGGTTCATTACTGGATGCTATTTCAATATTAAAACAGGTACATGAATTTAAATATCTGGGAACAATGTTAACCTCAGATGGCAGATGTACAACAGGTGAGATGCGGAATTGCTCAGGCAAATGCAGTTTTTTTTTCTTCTTCAAAAATATGAGGAAGATACTGTGCAATCCAATTTTAACTTTGGAGACAAGAGAAAGATTTCCTATATGTTATGCAGAACAAGTCGTAACATATGGATGTGAATTATGGACAATCGGAAAACAGACAAGAAAATCACTGGAGGATGAAGAAATGTGGTTTTTACAGAAGAATGTTGAGAATGCCATGGATAGCTAAAAAGAGTAATGAAAATGTTCTGAAAGAGGCCAAAGCAAAAAGAGAGCTAATTTCCAATATTAGGAAGAAATAATCATCATTTTTTTGGCCATGTAATGAGAGGGACAGATGGAAAATATTGTGACAACTGGGAAAATTGAGGGACGAAAAGATAGAGGGAAGCAAAGAGAAAAGACACCAGACAGCTTAAGAGAATGACTTGGCAAAAGGTCAACAACAGAAATGATAAATAGCTGTCGAGATAGAGATTTGTGAGGAAACATGATCATCTACGCCAGCAGGCACGGTACTTGATGATGATGATGATGATGATCTCCTTGAATCATCAATCAAGTTACTGTTCAGCTGTGGCGAACGTGCTTCTTCTTGTTCCAGCAGATAAAATTATGAGAACCGCTGTTATTAAAAATCTAGAAGTAGCAAAAAAAAAAAAAAAAAAACGTCTCTAAAAACTTCACCAGCAGTTGAAATGTTTACGTATAATATGAATCATCATTATGTGCCGTGCCATTTTAGCGTTGACATACAACAACTTATGAAAACATAGTCTTCTAGCCTATTTAGTCTTTGTACAAATATTAAATTGTTTGGGCATGTAATATGAGAATAATGAACACCATTCCCCCTTTTCTTAACCACCCAGTCACCTTCTCCCTCACTAAAAAAAAAAAAAAGAATAAAAAACATATGGGGAAATTGAAAGGATTATTAGAAAATGCTGAATTAATCAAATACCGGACATCACGATAAACATAGTATACGAGATTATCATCATCATGTACCCTGCCGGTTGGCGTAGGCGATCATGTCCCTCCACAATCATCTATCTACAGTGCATTGTATCAGTTCTGTTGTTGACTGTTTTCCATGCCATGACACCAAGCTATCCAGTATTTTCTCTCTTTGTCGTCCGCGATCTCTCTTTCCTTTTATTTTGCCAGTTGTAACCAAGTGTATACGAGATAGACTACTAATTATCATGCTTCCTTCAACGCTGAAAGGTAATAGATGAGGAGATTAGTAAGTAGGTAAGGGCTTTGTTACTGTCCAAAAGTCTTTCAGTATTTTGCCTTTTTTTCCTTGCCTTTCTGAAAACGCCGAAGTAGTATGATCAGAAACACATAGCTGATCAAGATTTTTTTCGTAGTGGTTTCCGAGAAACTGTACGCGTCACACACAACCAAATATAGTTTTAATAAGGCCAGCGGATTGAAAGGGATCACCCACATCTTGTGACGTTTTCAGTATTGCGTGCAGAAGCGGTTGTGGGTAAAATTACGTCAGCCGCCTATAGCTCGCATAGCTGTAGACGTCACAAGATTTGGGTGATTTCCAGAAAAAAAACTTCTCAGCCCGTAGGCCTTAGTAAAACTATCGTTGGCTGAGATGGCATACCGGCTACCGAAGATGGCAATAACTGAGACTCTTCACACTAGTGATATCTGCTGGTAGACAATTCTGGTATGACAGTCTCTTCTACGATGTGTATGTAGACTCCAACTTCTACTCCAACAGAACCCGGAATATCAAGAAAACATGCAAGCCACCATATCTAAGGGAACGGAGTAACATGAAACCCCTGGAAATTATCTTCTTCCTCTTCTTTCCTTTTTTACCTTTCAGCGTCGAGAGAAAATATAATTTGTGGTCTTTCACTCTTCTGTTGGCCTCTGCTACCTTTATGTTTCCTAGTGTTTCTAATATTTCGTCCATCTTTTTTTGGCCGGTCCTTGAGTCAGGTTTTCTCGTAACGTTTATTAAAGGCTCGTAATGTTGTGTTTTGGGAGCCGCGATAGCTCAGTGGTTAGGGAACTGGATCACAAAGGACAAAAGGTCGGGTTCGATCCTGATCGACGGCTTCCAGGTTCACCCAGCCTTAAACGGGTACCGGATTTTTTTTCTGGGAAAGTAAAGCGGCACAGGCGTAATACCGACCAGATTACCCCAAAAATCATGTGCTGAAGGTCTGTAAAATTTATGGTCACTAACACCATATTCCCTATACGCCACTTGGCGTGACGGAGCACTTTACTTTTTTTTATTGTTGTGTTTTGGTCTTTCTGTCTTATCGTGTGTACAAGCATTTCACCTGCTGTTTCTGTATGTATTCGTTGGCAGGAAGTCTTCCTAGCTTTATCCTCAATTTTAAATTTATATTTCTCAGGCTGTTTCTTGTCATTCGTTTAACATACTTCATTTTGGTAGTGATTATTTTTCTTTCTAGAATCCAGCTCTGCCGTTGATAGTAGGGATGTAGATTGTGTTGTAGAGTGCCCGTATTCCCTCTAGTGTTCTCTCCTTGTGAGACAAAAGCCAAATCTTCTTCCTCTTCTACCTTTCAGCTCCCTGTGGAGCACAGGTCTTCAACAAACACTTTCAGCTCCCTGTGGAGCATAGGTCTTCAACAAACACTTTCCAAGTTGTTCTGTTTCTTGCCATTCTTTTAAGATCATTCCATGTCTTCCCAATCATCTCTGCTTCTATCTGTCTTCTCTAAGAATTCCTTGGTCTTCCTCTTTGTCTTTTCCCCTGGGGATTCCAAAAAAGGTCATGTTGTGTAATACTCTCAGTTGGCTTCCGCAGTGTGTGTCCTATCCAGCGCCATCATCTTCGCTGTAACTCTTTATCCACTGGTATTTGAATGGTACATTTCCATGATTCTATGTTAGTGAATTTGTCCTGCCATTTCCATCCTTTAATTCTGCGTAAGCATCCATTAATGAAAGTCTGTATCTTCATGATTGTCAATTTTGCTGTTCTCCATGTTTCACAGCCATATAATAGGACTGACTTAACATTGGAGTTGAACATTTTTATTTTTGTATTTAACCTAATTTCTTTGGACTTCCATATGTTTCCCAGTGCAACAAAAGCTCCTCTTGCTTTTGATATCCTTATTTTGGTATCATTTTCTGTTCCTCCCTCTTTATCATATTACTATCCAGATATATTTAAGATTGTACGTCTAGTAGAGGTATTTCTGTTACTTTTCTTGATAAAATAAACTAGCTCCACTATATTTCCAATGTTGCTGTAATTGTTCTCTTGTTTTCTTGTGACACTTCTTCATTTAACTATTATTAACAGTTTGTTTTACGCGGAATATTAGTTTGAAAGAAAACTAAATTAGCAAGCATGTTTGATCTTTCGCATTCTTTCACGTATTTTTTAAGACCACGGGGGTAGAATTGATTGTTCTAAGGTCAAGGTTATGACATGATGCAACCATTTTTTTTTCCACTGGGTTCTTGTGGAGAGCAAACTTGTCCAATCCAGAAGTACAGATTTAAAAGAAAAATGTTCTCCCATAAATAAATAATGGTTCTCAATATGGCATAGAGGGAGCCACGATAGCTCAGTGGTTAGTGAACTGGACTACAAAGGACAAGAGGTAGGGTTCGATCCCAACCGACGGCTTCCGGTTCACTTACCCTTTAATGGGTACCGGATTTTTTTCTGGGAAAGTACAGCGGCACGGGCGTAATACCAACCACATTACCCCAAAAATCATGTGCCGAAGGTCTGTAAAATGTATGGCCATAACACCATATTCCCTATACGCCACTTGGCGTGACGGGGGACACTTTACTTTTTTTTTTAAATGAGTATTCCTTGATTACACCTGTTTGAAAATGCGTGGTAGATTGAAGATTTTAAGAAGGAATACTTTTAGAAATGAAGCCTGAGAAGTGGTGAGCTGGCTCGCCTACTGGGCCTAATAGGTTCTGGTTTAATTCTCATGGCAAGTTTTTATTTATTTATTTTTATTCTCCAACTGACACCAGGTTCACAATACCTCTTAAAATGGGGACCAGATAATCTTGTTTCCTTAAAAATTAGAGAGCGGCCTGGCGTGATATTGACCACATCAATTAATAAGGTAACACCAAAAAAAACTAATACAAACTACGGGCATATATGTTTATCTTTGTTGTTTTAGTTTTCATTTGTGTGGTTTGTTTGCTCTTTTTTTAAATACTTGTCATCCGATACGTCTATGGGAACTCTGAGAAAGAAGAAACCTCATGGTGATGTTTCACAGTAATCACTACAACGGTAACTGTGATGGTTTATTTATCACGAGGGTCAGAGTTCAATAACCAAATTTGGTGACGTTTTCTTCTCGGGCTGCCACGGCTTTAGTATTCGCCCAGTAGATTAGTTGTTTGTTGTTCCAGCTGAAGGCCTACTTGGCCGAAACGTCGACTTTTGTTTTGTTAATTACCACGTAAAGCTGTTACCATATATTTTTTCTTATTTTTTTTTTAAATTGTCATTACCAACAGCTTTACAGCAGTCTCGCATTTCTATGCATCTTGATGCTTTTACTCCTTTAGTATTCGCACAGTCTTTGAAATTGGGTACCAGAGGTATTATCACAGAAATTGTGGCGGTCTGAAATGGTGCCGTCGACTTGACCCATAAAAGTACCAAAGACTAACAACATTAGTCCACATATGTTACAAGACACGATAAATACAGTTCCTCTTCAAACACACGCTGAGTGTTCCGCCTGATTATTTTATTACTCTTCACGGTAGGTTAAGAATTCGCTGACCGAATCTCCTTTCGATAACGAGAAACCAGCAGACAAATATAGGGGGGGGGGGGGGGATATAAACAACGAAAAAGAAATCTGATTGGCTGAAATATACCCTTGACAGTGGTCACGTGACAACATTTTCATTTTCTGGAACCAATCAATAGACGTGACTCACCGACCGCCTGGCCGCTACTCGTCCATCCATGCCCTACTTAATTCATCCTCTTCACATCTCCTCCTTCCGTACTCGTACTGTTTCGCTACTCACTCTACTCTCGGGCAATCGCCAAGTTTGTATACTTCCATTGGCTTACTCCACGACTCGTGGATGGGAGATTTCCGGAAAAGACCGAAAGAATGCTCGAGCGCCGATAACTAGATGCACTCATTTCAACGACTGGGAGGGTAATTAAGAGAATTAATTGTAAACTCCGAGAATGCAATAGCCAGTTTGTTGTCTTGGATTTAAAAAAGTTAACGTTAGAAATGCTACAAAACATTTACTTATGTTGGTTATCATTCACAACTGTTTCTTTCCGTCAAAAAATGGCGCTTTAGTTCTAATATGGAAATGTGCATCATTTATTGACGAAGATGTTTCTGAACCTAATACATTCCACTCACTCTCAAAATTTAAATTTAATAGAAGTGGTTTCAATTTGTGACGTTATATTTGTTTTATTTGAAGCAAAAATTTAGGTGTGAATGATATTTTTAGTAACTAATTCTCCTAAAGTAAAGTACCCCCGTCACGCCAAGTGGCGTATAGGGAATATGGTGTTAGTGACCATAATTTTTACAGACCTTCTTCAGCACATAATTTTTGGGGTAATGTGGTCGGTATGATGCCCGTGCCGCATTACTTTTCCCCGAAAAAATCCGGTACCCATTAAAGGCTGGGTGAACCGGAAGCCGTCGGTTGGGATCGAACCCTACATCTTGTCCTTTGTAGTCCAGTTCACTAACCACTGAGCAATCGCAGCTCCCAATGCTTCTAACTAAAAAGATTTTAAAAACTTGACAAATCTAATAGCAAAATAGCAAAATGTTACATCTTCTCAATATTCCTATATGGTGCAGAATCATGGACATTAGACAAGAAAACAGAAAGAGAAGTGAAGCCTTTGAAATGTGGATATATAGAAGAATAGGTAGAATTGGATGGAAGGAAAAGAAAACAAACGATGAAGTCTTAAAACAACTAAAAATGAAAAGAGAACTACTAAGCACAATTCAAACAAGACAAATGCGATTTTTGTGTCATGTTAAAAGACACAACAGCCTACTAAAAGTAATCCTGGAGGGGAAAATACAAGGTAAATGAGGCAGAGGCAGACCAAGACTAACATGGACAAGTAACATCAAAAGATGGACAAACCAGCCTATGACAACCTGCACCATCAAAGCAAGGGACAGAGCAGAATGGCGCTCCATGGTAGCCAATCTTCGTTGCGGAGACGGCACTCGATGATGATGATGATGATGACAAATCTAAGAGATTAAGGTGAAGCCATATTTTATTTTTAACCGCAAACGTTTTTATTTTTTTCTGAAAATATATCTTCTTCTAATCACTTTGAATGTAAAATGGAAGTATAAGTATTTTATTTTCATGGAAAGATACGAATGAGCAAATGAACTATTGTATCAGTGACAAACAACCGTGCATTTAACTCCGTCACGTCACGGGTATGGCTTATAAGGTACCACCGTTTTAGAAAGAGGCCTTATTTTTTACCATCGATATGTTTTTGGGTATTCTGGTCAGGACTACGCCAGTGCGCTTTTCTTTTCAATAAAGAACGTATCTTTACCTATTGAAGGATTGATGTACCTGGAAGCCATCAAAGTCGACCCGTAGACCTTGGCTATTTCACAGAGCACTGTTCTAATGCAGGTTCTCATTGCTTAAGTAAGTACCCATGTCACGCCAAGTGGCGTATAGGGAATATGGTGTTAATGACCATCATTTTTGCAGATCTTCAGCACATGGTTTTTGTGGTAGTGTGGTTGGTGTTATGCCAATGCCGCTTTACTTTCCCAGAAAAAAGAATCCGGTACCCATTTAAAGGCTGGGTGAACCCGGAAGGCGTCGATCAGGATCCAATCCGCTCTTGTCCTTAGTAGTCCAGTCCACTATCCATTGAGCTTCACTGCTTAAGAGGCAGTATAACATTCCTCGTTGCGGCATCTGGCGTGCACTAGAAGGTGATCATAGAAGACTATTATGTGGCTGACATTATCACTGTGCCAACACAGCTGTTTTACAAATCACATGTGATGGGTGCTGGCATATTCTTTATGCTGAGCTTCATGGCTTCACAAATCACATGTGATGGGTGCTGGCATATTCTTTATGCTGAGCTTCATGGCTTCACAAATCACATGTGATGGGGGCTGGCATATTCTTTATGCTGAGCTTCATGACTTCACAAATCACATGTGATGGGGGCTGACATATTCTTTATGCTGAGCTTCATGGCTTCACAAATCACATGTGATGGGGGGCTGGCATATTCTTTATGCTGAGCTTCATGAATTCACAAATCACATGTGTTGGGGGCTGACATATTCTTTATGCTGAGCTTCATGGCTTCACAAATCACATGTGATGGGGGGCTGACATATTCTTTATGCTGAGCTTCATGGCTTCACAAATCACATGTGTTGGGGGCTGACATATTCTTTATGCTGAGCTTCATGGCTTCACAAATCACATGTGATGGGGGCTGGCATATTCTTTATGCTGAGCTACATGGCTTCACAAATCACATGTGTTGGGGGCAGACATATTCTTTATGCTGAGCTTCATGGCTTCACAAATCACATGTGATGGGGGCTGGCATATTCTTTATGCTGAGCTTCATGGCTTCACAAATCACATGTGATGGGGGCTGGCATATTCTTTATGCTGAGCTTCATGACTTCACAAATCACATGTGATGGGGGCTGACATATTCTTTATGCTGAGCTTCATGGCTTCACAAATCACATGTGATGGGATCTGGCATATTCTTTATGCTGAGCTTGATGGCTTCACAAATAACATGTGATGGGGGCTGGCATATTCTTTATGCTGAGCTTAATGGCTTCACACATCGCATGTGATGGGGGCTGGCATATTCTTTATGCTGAGCTTCATGGCTTCACAAATCACATGTGATGGGGGTTGACATATTCTTTATGTTCGCTTCATGGCTTCACAAATCACATGTGATGGGGGCTGACATATTCTTTATGCTGAGCTTCATGAATTTGAATTCACAAATCACATGTGATGGGGGCTAACATATTCCTTATGCTGAGCTTCATGGCTTCACAAATCACATGTGATGGGGGCTGACATATTCTTTATGCTGAGCTTCGTGACTTTACAAATCACATGTGATGGGGCTGACATATTCTTTATGCTAAACTTCATGACTTCACAAATCACATGTGATGGGGGCTGGCATATTCTTTATGCTGAGCTTCATGGCTTCACAAATCACATGTGATGGGGGCTGATAAATTCTTTATGCTAAACTTCATGAATTCACAAATATATTCTATATGCTAAACTTCATGACTTCACAAATCACATGTGATGGGGGCTGACATATTCTTTATGCTGAGCTTCATGGCTTCACAAATCACATGTGATGGGGGGCTGGCATATTCTTTATGCTGAGCTTCATGGCTTCACAAATCACATGTGAGGGGGGCTGACATAATCTTTATGCTGAGCTTCATGGCTTCACAAATCACATGTGATGGGGGGCTGGCATATTCTTTATGCTGAGCTTCATGGCTTCACAAATCACATGTGATGGGGGCTGACATATTCTTTATGCTGAGCTTAATGACTTCACAAATCACATGTGATGGAGGCTGACATATTCTTTATGCTGAGCTTAATGACTTCACAAATCACATGTGATGGGGGGCTGGCATATTCTTTATGCTGAGCTTAATGACTTGACAAATCGAATGGCATCATCATGTGCCATGCATGTCAGCGTCGGCGATTATGTCCTTCTTCAACAATTCTTTGCCCACAATAAATTGTATCAATGCTGTTGTTAACTGTTTTCCATGCCATGCCACTAACCTATTTAGTATCTTCTCCTTTTTGTCGTCCGCGATATCTCTTTCCCTGCATTTTTCCTTTATGACCAAGTATTCTGATTTCCACAAGAGGTAGTGTTCGATCCCAACCGACGGCTACCGGGTTCACCCAGCCTTAAATGGGTACCGGATTTTTTTCTGTGAAAGTAAAGCGGCACGGACGTAATAACGACCACATTACACCAAAAATCATGTGCCGAAGGTCTGTAAAATGTATGGTCACTAACACCATATTTCCTATACGCCACTTGGCGTGACGGGCGGGGGCTCTTTACTTTTTTTTTTTTATTCTGATTTTCCTCTTTTCGAGATGTGCTAGAATAATGTAGATTGTTTCTTTCTTGTGTGTTTCTTAGGTGTTTTTTTATGAGTTATCTTTTGAGTTGACATTTCTTAGAAATTTCTCGCTGATCATTTTAGCTGTCCAAGGAACTCTGAACATTCTTCTGTGGCCTCTAATCGTCATTTTATTTGTGTGTCTACTGTCCATGATTCGCTTCCATAAATCGAAATTGGCTCTATGTAGAACCGATAAAATATTTTTCTCAACTCTGCTGACATAGACTTGTCGCACAAGATAGTTTTATTTATTTTTAATGCTACGGTAGCCTGCTGTCTATCCTCATGGTTCATTTTACATCTTATATTATTATCACTAGTATTATATGAGGCTCCGCACTTGACATGCTCTTGAGATGTACTTTGGATGTACGTGGAATGTACTTGGAATGTACTTAGGATGTGCCAATCGAAAAGTGTTGCTGAGGGTAGCTGAACATGTTTCTTCTCCTGATGTAAAAAAAAAAAAAAAAAGTAAAGTGCCCCAGTCACGCCAAGTGGCCTGTAGGGAATATGGTGTTAGTGACCATAAATTTTACAGACCTTCGGCACATCATTTTTGGGGTAATGTGGTCGGTATTACGCCCGTGCCGCTTTACTTTCCCAGAAAAAAAATCCGGTACCCATTAAAGGGTAAGTGAACCGTAAGCCGTTGGTTGGGATCGAACCCTACCTCTTGTCCTTTGTAGTCCAGTTCACTAGCCACTGAGCTATCGCGGCTCCCTCTGCTGATGTGCTCGCCCGATATCCGACCTTTAAATAGGCGTTATGTGGTGTTTACTTAAAGCAGTGATGTGTAAAGCTGAGGCAGCTGCATGTTCTGCTCAACACATCTGACGTCAGTACAGCATTTTTGTAGATGCTATATTCTATCCGGCAACATTTTTGGGCACATCATGAGAAGAGGAAAGTTAGAATACTTGGTTACAACTGGCAAAATAAAAGGAAAGAGAGATCGCGGACGACAAAGAGAGAAAATACTGGATAGCTTGGTGTCATGGCATGGAAAACAGTCAACAACAGAACTGATACGATGCACTGTAGATAGAAGATTGTGGAGGGACATGATCGCCTACGCCAACCGGCAGGGTACATGATGATGATGATGATATTCTATCCTCCGTCTCCGATCCGTCCCATACTTTGCCGCACTAATTATAATGAAGGAAGGTGTATCATCATCAGCTTTGTTTTACTGATCCTAACGCAAACAATCAGCTATGGTTCTCTCATCATTTCTCACTTCATGCGAAGCCTGGCATCTTGAGCACCACTGCGTCTTTTTAAAAGTGAAAGCGAAAAGAAAGTAACAGGAAATAGACAGCAGACAAAGTTGTGAAGAACCACAATCGCCTATGCCAGTCAATATGACACATAATGATGATGATATTATAAATAAATCCGTAGTCCTCTATTCATGAAGTCCTAATGTAGGACAACCGGTGTTGTAATTCAATGTAGGACAACCGGTGTTGTAATTCAATGTAGGACAACCGGTGTTGTAATTCAATGTAGGACAACCGGTGTTGTAATTCAATGTAGGACAACCGGTGTTGTAATTCAATGTAGGACAACCGGTGTTGTAATTCAATGTAGGACAACCGGTGTTGTAATTCAATGTAGGACAACCGGTGTTGTAATTCAATGTAGGACAACCGGTGTTGTAATTCAATGTAGGACAACCGGTGTTGTAATTCAATGTAGGACAACCGGTGTTGTAATTCAATGTAGGACAACCGGTGTTGTAATTCGGCGTGTTAACCCATAACGCTCCATGTTACGCACACAACAATTACGCATTGCTTCTAGACTGTCGTTGCCAGTTATTCTTCAATTACTAACTTGATAAATCGCAGAACCAACCAACACCATTGCCCTCGGATGAGCTTCGGTGGGGATAATCCCATTTCGGTAAATGACGAGAGTATGCATTCGGCATGGTTCCAGCAGCTCGCTGGTCACACACTCATCAAATACCGTACTGTAAACCGCTTATTGGCTTTAATAATTATTAATGTCAGGATTAAGCTCTATAATAGCTTTAACCCATGTTAAAGGTTTGCGTTAGAGTGTGGGTAGGTGGGTTAGTTACTGAGAGGCTGTAAATGAACGCCATGTGGTCAGTGCATTCGGCACGTGGTGTATGTACGTATTAGTATTTTCATTTCACGCTTAGGAGAAACAAAATATGAACGCTACCACAAATTGTGCAGGCCCTCGCTGATAACAACGGATTAAGCTCACTCGACCAACTCTCAGTAATTGTTCATAAATAGTTTCATAACTTCGCGTAATTCGTTAACTGATTGTATATTTTTAATGCAGAAAACTATTTTTTTTAAAATTAACCGACGTCTCTGATAGAGAAATAATCTATTCTGCATAAATAACGAAACAATACAAATGTTTGAAATTAGATGAAATAATACATTCACAAAACAACATTAAATAATATAATAAATATACATTTTGGGTTAATAACTGAACAGGTTGGTCTTAGCTAACAACACAGCACATTGCAACAGAAATCAGCGTGTTGTTAGCTAAATGAATCCAATTCTACATTATTCCTTCATTTACCGTACATTTGGTATCAAAAGTAGTCAAAAAGAGAGCTGTTATACATTGTCTTCTAATTAGTATTACGTTTACTAAAACATTCTATCTATCTATTGTCCTTTCGAGCCGAAGATGGCACATAGGGCAGAACCACAATCTCAAAAACAAAAACCTTGAGTGCCAAAATGGCACATATTGCAGAGATCACTGATTCTAAAATCTATGGCGCTGTTTCCATAACAATACTTTTTACAATGACAATTGTCAAGCCATCGATTAACCTCCTTACTTAAACATTACTTACATTTTAAAAAAAATTACATTAGCACATTTAGGAGTTTTTTGTGGTTGTTTTTGTAATAATTAATGTGATATTTTCATTAATTTTGACACAAAAATGGAGGAATGTTGCTAATACGTTTTAGGGCAATTTCAATGACACGTAATTGGTGCAATTTTAAGGTTAGAATTAAAATATCAACTTGTGGCTAGGTTGAACAACTGTGATTATTGCATTTGTTAAAACATCACAAATATTGTATTAACAAAACTGGACAAGAAGAGAAAACACAGTCCCACAGGATTTGCATTGACTCAAATACAGCAACGACACACTCGTAAATGAAATAATGTCATCGCTTGCATGACTTGGGATGACATTTCATGTCATGAGATTGCTTGAATTTAAATTGCCTTCATTGTCACTTCCGTTCTGCAAGTAGAAAACATTATTTGATTAATATAATGTATTACAGTAGAAAAGATAATGCTTATACGAGGATACAACATTTAATACAAAAACTGTTAAAATATGTATTTTTAATTTGTTTGCATCAATCATTTTATTTATTCTTCAGTAAAACTAATTACTTTTGGTAAAAGTATTCATTCTTCTTCTTCTTCTACCTTTCAGTTCCCTGTGGAGCATAGGTCTTCAACAAACACTTTCACTTTTCTTTACTCCCCTTTCGGACCCAGGCAAAAAAAAAAAAAGTATTCATTAAAATGACAAAATTCATCATAATGTATGTACATTTAAAAAATAATTTTAAACTGTCCTTATTCTTCTTAGTCTTCTTTCATTCCTTCTTCCTCTTCTGCTTCTGCTTCCTCTTCTGCTTCTTCTTCTTCTGCTTCTTCTTCTTCTTCTTCTCTTCCTCTTCCTCTCCCTCTTCCTCTCCCTCTTCCTCTTCCTCTTCTTCTTCTGCTTCCTCTTCCTCTTCCTCTTCTTCTTCTGCTTCCTCTTCCTCTTCTTCTTCTGCTTCCTCTTCCTCTTCCTCTTCTTCTTCTGCTTCCTCTTCCTCTTCTTCTTCTGCTTCCTCTTCCTCTTCCTCTTCCTCTTCTTCTTCTGCTTCCTCTTCCTCTTCCTCTTCCTCTTCTTCTTCTGCTTCTTCTTCCTCTTCTACTTCCTCTTCTTCTTCTTCTTCTTCAAAATAGCAAAATGAGTTACGAGCATTAACTACGAAAGTATAATCCATACATAAATACTGACTTGTGAAACATCATCTTCAAACAACTGAAATAAACAAAAGAATAGAAATGGCAAAAAGTACTGTTAATGTCATAAAGAACATACTAACATCAAAACAAATAACACCAGGGATAAAACAAAGAATAGCAAAATGTTACGTCTTCTCAATATTCCTATATAGTGCAGAAACATGGCCATTAGACAAGAAAACAGAACATAGAATTGAAGCCTATTAAATGTGGATTTATAGAAGAATAGGTAGAAGTGGACGGAAGGAAAAGAAAACAAACAAAGAAGTCTTAAAACAACTAAAAATGAAAAGAGAACTACTAAACACAATTCAAACAAGACAAATGCGATTTTTGGGCCATGTAAAAGACACACCAACCTACTAAATGTAATCTTTGAGGGGAAAATACAAGTTAAAGAGGCAGAGGCAAACCAAGACTAAACCTTTCGTCATCCGCCTGTATGGCGAGGGTGAAAAATATAAATAAATATTCACTCACAATTCAGTATCTAGCAACTTCGCCAGAGATATAAATCTGGCGGACCCAAACAAATAAACAAAACAGAAGAAGAAACCAAAATAGATTATTTTTTAAAAATATAATAACATTTTTGTGTTTCTGTCACAAATAGAACAACTCCCATTACTCGGGGCATATTCACACGTCTGATCTGTAACATTTCTAGGCGTATAACTAAAATATAACTTTTACATTAAAATGAACAGATGTTCAGTTGTTTACCCGTGATGGTTCTTTCGTTTCATTGATGATGTCGGTCTCGATGAAAGGACTGCTGGATTTCATCAAGACAATTTGTTTGATGATTTCTAGTTTATTATCTGAAATATATATATATTTTATACTTCATTAGTGAACATACCATGGACAGCTAAGAAGATTAATTAAAACGTTCAAACAGAGGCCAAAGCAAAAAGAGAGCTAATTTCCAATATTAGGAAGAAACAATCGTTATTTGTTGGCCGGAGGAGAAGAGGCACCTCCCAGCACCAGAGCTGGAAGTTGTCAGCGACCCACAGCTGATGGTTTGCGCTAGGATCGGTGAACTAAAACCATACAGACCCTGCTCCACCTCCCCGTGGTGCCTCTAGTAACAGACTAACCTGACTAGTCTGGCCAAGCGAGCAGGGATCGAAGAGGGAAGACAACCCGGTACTCAAAAATGTCGTGCTGAAGTCAGATGTGTTGGGCCGAAAGGCGCAAATATAACAGTTATACTGCAAACCACAACACAACGCAGACACGCCCATTTAACGTCATTTTAAGGGCGGATGATGAAGAGGAATATTCTAGTCTACCAGAATACTCTAGAATACATTAGTCTTTGGGCGAACGCAAGCAAGCAAGCATTTTTTGGCCATGTAATGAGAAGAGAACAGCTTATCTGGGATATATTGTAACAACTGGGAAAAGTGAGGGACGAAAAGATAGAGGGAAACAATGAGAAAAGATACCAGACATCTTAAGAGAATGGCTTGGCAGAAGGTCAACAACAGAAATGATAAATAGCTGTCGTGATCGAAAGTTGTGGAGAGACATGATCACCTCCGCCAGCAGGCCCGGCACTTGACGATGATGATGATTGAGCATAACTTAAATACAAAAATAAACATTTTCAAATCCATTGTTGACGAGAAGTAACATTTCTTACCAAACATATGTTATCAATGTCAAAATTGGACAAAACCCACATAGAAGATGAGAAGAAGAACCTACGAAATGATGTGTTTGAGAAAGATAATAAACAACACAAAAGTAGATTCAATTTCTAATGTGAATATCAGCTAACAGATCGGAATTAAACCGTGCAAGGAAAACAAATAAATATATATATATATATATATATATATATATATATATATATATATATATATATATATATATATATATATAT
>JAVIAB010000050.1:18522374-18584874 GCA_032433765.1 Megaustenia siamemsis | reverse complement strand
GATCTCTCTTTCTTTTTATTTTGCCAGTTGTAACCAAGTATTCCAACTTTCCTTTTCTGATGATGTGCCCGAAAAATGTTGATTGCTTCTTTCTGATGTTTTTTAAGAGCTCCCTTTTTGTGTTGGCCTCTTTGAGAACTTCCTCATTGATCTTTTTAGCTGTCCAGGGAACTTTCAACATTCTTCTGAGAAATCCCATCTCTGTGGCCTCTAATCGTCTTTTCATTTGTTTGTCTACTGTCCACGATTCGCTTTCATAAGTCAGAATTGGTTCTATATAGCACTGATGAACTCTCTTTCTCACTTCTATTTACAGATTGGTTGCATAAGATATTTTTCATTTTCTGAAATGCTATTTTGCCTGAGCTGTTCTGCTTTTTCTTTATGTGGTGCATCTCCCATCTGATGTTATTATTGTGCCAAAGTATTTGATGCGTTGTACTTGTTTCAGATTTCTCCTGTTTATTGTTATACTTTTTACATATAAACCCCCATCATCATTATGTGCCATACTGGTTGGTGTTAGCGATCATGTCCTACCACTATAAATTGTCTACAAATCGTCATATCATTTCTGTTCACTGTTTACTGTGCCTTGAAACCAAGCTTCTTTTTCAGGAATTCTCTTTCTATTTCGGCTTTGTTTGAAATTTCCTTGTTGGTCTTTTTTTTTCTTTAGCTATCAACATTCTTTCTCTTTCTCTTTCTCTCTCTCTCTCTCCCTCTCTCGACTAACCGACTTCAGACAGACAGAAGGAGACACAGACAGACAAATAAACAGAAAGACAGACAGACAGACAAAAAGAAAGACATGCAGACAGACAAGCAGACAGACAGAGAGACAGACAGACAGGCAAGCAGACAGACAGACAGACAGACAAACAGACAAACAGACAGACAAGCAGACAGACAGACAGACCGAAGTTACTCATTAAAATATGAACATCAATAATCAAACAGAAAGACAGGCAGGCAGACAGACAGACTGACAGACAAGCAGACAGACAGACAGAGATACAGACAGACAGACAAGCAGACAGACAGACAGACAGACAGACAAAAAGACAGACAAACAGACAGAGAGACAGACAGAAGTTACTCATCAAAATATGAACATCAATAATCATAATTAAACTATTATCGATAGCAAATGTTACAATATTCTGAATAGTTATAATAACAAAAGACACTAATACATTTTGGGAGCCGCGATAGCTCAGTGGTTAGTGAACTGGACTACAAAGGACATGGGGTAGGGTTCGATCCCAACCGATGGCTTCCGGGTTCACTCAGCCTTAAACGGCTACCGGATTTTTCTGGGAACATAAAGCGGCGCGGGCGTAATACCGACCACATTACCCCGAAAATCATGTGCCGAAGGTCTGTAAAATTTATGGTCACTAACACCATATTTCCCTATACGCCACTTGGCGTGACGGGTAACTTTAATTTTTTTACTTTTACTAATAAATTGTAATGCTTAGAACGCAAAAAAACAATTATCTGAGTGATAATGCTAATATTGTATATAAATATATATAAAACTTATGTAGGGGTAAAAGCAGAAATTGTATTATTAAAATCAACATCATCATCATGTGCCATACCGGTTGGCGTAGGCGATCACGTCCTTCCACAATCTTCTATCTACAGTACATCGTATCAGTTCTATTGTTGACTGTTTCCCATGCCATGACACCAAGATAGGAGCTCCCTTTTTGTATTGGCCGCTTTGAGAATTTCCTCGTTGGTCTTTATATATATATATATATAAATCATCTCTGAAAGACTTCTCCATATGTGAATATGACTGGGAACATCTAGCAAGTTATCGCACATCATGGAGAGCACGTATAAGGAACGGTATAACATCATTTGTATCTGTACTAAGGCAAAACTTAGAAGAGATAAGACTCATGAAAATAGATGGAAAACCTTGTGGACCAGTTGGCCTGACTTCATCATTCCGTGACCGCGTGTGTTTATCAAACATTGGTAGAATTAGCCATGAGAGAAGCTGCGACAAAAACAAAACCTAAAAAAAAATACACAATAGCCTCCACTAGACCGTCTGACAAGATGAAAAAAGCCATATATATAGCCATGAAGACTTATAGTACAAGAGATTAAGGGCCAGTGAATTCGTCGCAAGCCGTTCGGATCAAAGTTTACATTTTACCACGGACAGAAAAAAAAACGTTTGAGACTGTCGGGATTCAAACCTGCGTTCTCCTGGTGTGGAGCTTAAGAGGTTACCGATTTGGCCACACGCTCTGCTTTTGCGTGTGTTTATATTTATATTGATGGAAACTTCAGCACTAAGTTAATTTTTTTATCTTTTGACTTGGTCATAAAGTGCTTCAAACAATGAATGAGAGGATGCGCAGGTTTCAGAAGCATTTGTTGTTATTTGTTGAGCATGTAGATAGTAGCAGCCTCCGTCAATCATAGTTGACTATAGTAGCCTCTGTCAGTCATAGTTGACTATAGTAGCCTCCGTCAGTCATAGTTGACTATGGTAGCCTCCGTCAGTCATAGTTGACTATAGTAGCCTCCGTCAGTCATAGTTGACTATAGTAGCCTCCATCAGTTATAATTGACTATAGTAGCCTCCATCAGTCATAATTGACTATAGCAGCCTCCATCAGTCATAATTGACTATAGTAGCCTCCATCTGTCATAATTGACTATAGTATCCTCCATCAGTCATAATTGACTATAATAGCCTCCATCAGTCATAATTGACTATAGTAGCCTCCATCAGTCATAGTTAAGTTTGCATTATAAACGCCCCTAGAAATATTACTGTTATTCTTATCGTTCGCTGTGTATTGTCTGTTTCTATGAATCTGTCTGTTTCTATGAATCTGTCTGTTTCTTGTTAGAGTTGGAGCTTTAGAGTGTGTTTCCAAAGATTGCGGTCTTCAGCTATTTCCTCCATTTTGAGCATGTAGATATGGCCCAATCATAGAAGCTATTTATCAACAACTGCAAAGAGGAAGATTATACGGTGTTCTGTGAACAAACAACATGACATTGTCAAAGTCAGAGGGGTTCGCTAAAGTACTGTTTTTTTTTCATTCACGTTTGTGAGAGCATTGCTATAATTGTAACCAATTGAATTCATGTTTGCAAATACACATAAAGAACAACACCCACAATTAAGCACTATGTAGATACGCCTCTGACAAGAATTGCAGTAAACTGGAAAATTTAACACGAATACTGTAAACTCTAAAATTTGAATCAACTTGTGTGACATCGTCATAAAAGATCAATGGAATTCGCTGATATGCAAAATCTGTTGTGTTTGTGGAATAAAAAATACCAAAATCTTTGCGTCATCAATATTCTAAGATTGCATGCAAAATTTGAAACCAAAATAACAAGCGGTTATGACGCAAAACTAATTCAGGTGTGATTATGAATTTCTGAACGGACTATACTAATCACTACACTCAGCATGGAGGAGAAAAGATTGAAAGTTTCCTGAACAAGATTGAATAGTTTTCTGAAAAAGATTGAAAAGTTTTCTGAAATTATGAGAAAAGCAGACATCACGAGGTTTTTGCAAGATATGAGGGGAATACATGAAAAATGACACGAGGATTTTCTTTTTTAAATTTCTCACAAAAGATGAATAAATGACAGGATTATTTTTAAATAATGAGAAGGATTACTAAATGACATTAGGATTTTGTAAATTTGCTAAATATACTAAATGACATCAGGATTTTGTAAATTTGCTAAATATACTAAATGACATCAGGATTTTGTAAATTTGCTAAATATACTAAATGACATCAGGATTTTGTAAATTTGCTAAATATACTAAATGACATCAGGATCTTGTAAATTGCTAAATAAGAATAAACAGCATAACATATTTGTAAATTATGGCTAAAAATGAAAAAAAAATGACAGGTTTTTGTAAATTTGCGATAGATGAATGAATGTCATAAGAGTCTTGTAAATTATGAGAAGGGTGATTAAATTACACAAGGATTTTGTCAATTATGGTTAAATATGAATAAATGACTTACAAGATTTTGTAAATTATGGCTAAATATGTATATATGTATATATGTATATATGTATATTGTATATGTGTATATATACAAGATGGCGGAGTGACTGTGCCGTTGTTTGTTTTGATTCAGTGGAACATCAAATATTTATAACCAATAAGGATTAAAATAAAAGGGAGCTCTTAAAAAACATCAGAAAGAGCAATCAACATTTTTCGGGCACATCATGAGAAGAGGAAAGTTGGAATACTTGGTTACAACTGACAAAATAAAAGGAAAGAGAGATCGCGGGCTACAAAGAGAGAAAATACTGGATAGCTTGGTGTCATGGCATGGAAAACAGTCAACAACAGAACTGATCCGATGCACTGTAGATAGAAGATTGTGGAGGGACATGATCACCTACGCCAACCGGTATGGCACATGATGATGATGATAAGGATTATGTGCTAAATTTCCAATTTGCAGAGAATGATATAAGGTGATCACAAATATCATTAAGCATATAAGACTCTTGATTTTAATAGTGTATAATAACAGTGTATGTGTGAAAACAACGAAAATGTAGAGAAACAACACGATTAGGAAACGGGTCACGGACAACAGTGATCGCAATGCACGGGCAAGCACTGGTAACATAAGCAACAGCCCTTACTCTACAACAGAACAATCGCAGCGGCAGAGGACAATTAACATACACACAACAGTGCTCAGAGCCAAAATAATGGAGAAACAATCGCGATCAAACAGACGTAACGTAAATAAAATAACCAATGTGGAAAAAGAAGGGCAGCAGAAGAGACTGCAACCAATAACGAGGAATATCGCAATATAAGCCATAAAGGGAAGTTATATGCCAAGATAGTAGAAAAGAAGACTGAGACCAATTATAGACCCACAACTAAGCAATGCTCAGATGGGCTTCAGGAAGAACAGAGGCTGCACAGATGCCCTATTTATCATAAAACAACTAGCCGAGAAAATAATATAGCATAATAAAACACTGTATACAGCTTTTATTGACCAAGAAAAGGCGTTCGATAGGGTGGACAGGGAACAACTGTGGTCCATATTGTCCTTGTACGGAGTGAGTCAACACCTAGTAGAGATATGCAAGAGCCTCTATGAAAGTAATCGCACTACAGTAAGATCCTTCAGCAGATGTTTCTACTCCAAACATTTCACTATTAACTCCGGAGTATGACAGGGACGCGTGCTGTCCCCTCTACTTTTCATCACATATATGGACAATATATGCAAATTAGCATGTCCAATCCAAGGAAGTATACCAACAAGGGTGATAACAAGCGAAAACACAAAAGAGAACGAAATATACGTACAAGACGACAGCAGAAAAGAGGACGAAATAAATGAAATACTATTTGCAGACGACCAGGTTCTGATACACGAAACAACTGAGAACCTGCAAGAACATATCAACGGCTAAACAACACTTGTAAACAATAAAACATGAAGATCAACATAAGCAAAACCGAAGTAATGGCAATAGCGAGAAAGAAAGAAAAACTAAACGTCATAATAGATAATACGACTTTGAAGCAAGTAGACAATTTTAAATATCTGGGTAGCACGTTAACACAAGACAATAACCAAGTAACAGAAATAGATAGAAAGTGTAACAAAGCATGCCAAGTTATAGACCAAGTATCAACACTATTGAAAAACAAAGCAATAACTACGGAAGCAAAAAGGGCAATATACAAATCAATTTTTCTACCAACTCTGTGCTATCAGTGCCAGAATTGGACGCTGGACTCTAGAACAATAAGAAAGATAACGACCACCGAAATGAAATGTGTCAGAAGAATGACAGGAAACAGCTTAATGGACAGAGTAAGAAACACTGACCTGAGGAAGAAACTCAAAATTGAACCAGCTATCGAATACATAAAGAAACAACAGATAAAATGGTTCGGTCACATAACAAGACACAAAGAACTAAAAATGAGCCATAAATAAACGCTACGAAAACGCCAGAGTAATAGGAAGACCGAGAAAGAGATGGATAAAGGGAATACTAGAGTCACCAGCAGGGATAACACCAGAAGAGGCCAAAAGAAGAGCAAAGAATCGCAGATTGTATCTCCCCTCGGCGCCAACGGCATAGGAGGAAGGATAGAAAAAGAAGATTATGGCTAAATAAGAATAAATGGCATACGAATTTTGTAAATAATGATAAATATGAATAAATGGCATGAGGGTTATGTAAATTATGAGGAAGATATCTAAATAACTGAAGGAGTTTGTAAATTATAAGAAAAGTGAGTAGATAACATACAAATTTAGTAAATTATTATGTAAATGAATAAATGACATGAGGATTTTGTATATTTTGGCTAAAGATGAATAACTGAAACAAGGATTTTGTAAATTGTGGATAATATTAATAAATGATACAAGGATTTTGTAAATTGTGGATAATATTAATAAATGACACAAGGATTTCGTAAACTGTGGATAATACTAATAAATGACACAAGGATTTTGTAAATTTTGGATAATATTAATAGATGATACAAGGATTTTGTAAATTGTGGATATTAATAAATGATACAAGGATTTTGTAAATTGTGGGTAGTATTAATAAATGATACAATGACTTTGTAAATTGTGCATAATACTAATAAATGACACAAGGACTTTGTAAATTGTGGATAATTTTAATAGATGCTACAAGGATTTTGTAAATTGTGGATATTAATAAATGATACAAGGATTTAGTAAATTGTGGCTAAATAGGAATAACGTCTTGCTCAATATGAAAGCAAGAAAAGCTCTTGGACAAGATAAAATAGCTAAAGAAGATATTGAAGCCTTATGTGATTTTGGAATAGAAATAATAACCGAAATATTGAATGATATCTACAGATGTATATATAGATGGATATGTACCAGATGACCTGTTAAAATCAATATTCATAGCCCTACCAAAGAAACCTGTTGCGATTGAATGATATGATCATCCCACAATAAGTCTTATCAGTTACATGACTAAAATATTACTAAGAGTAATCACGCGAAACAACAAACAATAAAGAAGAATTAAATAATAACATAGAGGTAGAAAACTCCAACATCAACGAGCTACTATTCGCAGATGACCAATGCCTAATATATGAGGATGAAAACCTGCTACAACAGCATATAACATCTCTAGATAAAAGTAGCACAAACTATAGTAGGAAAATTAACACAGCAAAAACAGAGGCTATGAGAATAAGCAAAGACACCCATTAAACATTAAGATCAAAGATACAGAAATAAAACAAGCAGAGTATTTGGGCACAATGTTCACAGAAGATGGAAAACTAAACAGAGAAATTGATATGAGAATACAAAAAGCAAATGCTGTCACATACCAGCTTTCACCATTGCTAAGGCATCCAAACATTTCTATGCCAGGTAAACAACAATTGATAAATAGCATTTTCATACCAACTTTGTGCTATGAAAGTCAAACATGGACCCTTTCTAAATCACAATTAAGAAAGATCAATACATGTGAGATGCGATGCTTGAGAAAAGTAACAAACAACACAAGAAGAGATAGAATACCAAATGAAACCATAAGAAAAATGGTAGGAACAAAACCCTAATATATATATATATATATATATATATATATATATATATATATATATATATATATATATATATATATATATAATATAGAACAACAACTTAAATGGTTTGGTCACCTGGTCAGAATGAATCCTTACCAATCACCATCAAGGGCGTTCTTCTCGAGAATGCATGGAAAAAGACCAAGAGGAAGACCCAGAAGAAGATGGATAGATGCAGTGACAGAGACATGTAACAACAAAGGAAAATCACTAATTAAAACAGTTCGATCAGCTCAAGAACGACAAATGATATAACCACGACACCTTTTAGGTATCAGTGAAAAGAGAAAAGAAGAAGAAAGAATCACGCGAGGAGTGCGAAACAAAATCAGTCCAGAAATTAGCGATGAACAGTGTGGTTTTGTTAGAGGTAAAGTTACGAACAATGCCATATACATCATAATATTTTTAGTAGAAAGAGCCATGGATGTGAAAACAGATCTATACCTATGTTTCAAAGAGCAAAGCATTTGATAAAGCAAATGACCAAGAAATAATCAATATTTTAGAAGGCATAAACGTAGACAGCAAAGATCTAAGAATAATAAAGAACATGTACTGGCAAAATAATAAAGATCTATACCTATGTTTCAAATAGCAAAGCATTTGATAAAGCAAAGCACCAAGAAATAATCAATATTTTAGAAGGCATAAACGTAGACAGCAAAGATGTAAGAATAATAAAGAACATGTACTGGCAAAATAACAGCGTCCATAAGAACTGGAAATCAAAAGGGAATGTTTCAACAAATAAAACAAGGTGTGTTAGGCAAGGTTGTGTGCTGTCACTAGATTTATTTAATATGTATAGTGACATTATTTTAAAATTCATAAGGGGCATGCCTGGAATAACAATTGTAGGTCATAACATTAAAAAAAATCTAAGTGGTACAGTCTTAATCGCTAAGACTGAAAATGACTTACAAGAAACATTAGACATTATAGTGAAGGAAAGCAAAAATAATGGACCCAGTCTTAATAGCAAAAAGACAGAAGTAATAGTAGCAACAAAGAAAAAGACGTCATCGCAATGAATAATAAAGACAAGTGGAACAATATTAAAACAGGTAAATGAATGAAAATGTCTGGGAACAATGTTAACATTTTAGATATACAACAGAGGTGAGATACAGAATGGCTCAGGCAAAAGCAGCTTTAAAAAAATTAGGAAGATAAGGTGCAATCTATTTTTGACAATAGAAACAATAAAAATAGTTTTTTTTTAAATATTATGTAGAGCCAGTTTTAACATTTGGATGTGAATCATAGACAGTAAGACAACAGACACGAGAATTACTGGAGGCTGTAGAAATGTGGTTTTACAGAAGAATGTTGAGAATACCATGGACAGCTAAGAAGAGTAATGAAAAAGTTTTTAAAGAGGCCAAAGCAAAAAGAGAGCTAATTTCCAATATTAGGAAGAAACAATCATCATTTCTTTTGGCCATGTAATGAGAAGACAACAACTGGAATATATTGTAACAACTGTGAAATTTGAGGGATGAAGAGAAAGAGGGAAGCACAGAGAAAGGATCCCAGACAGCTTAAGAGAATGGCTTGGTAGAAGGAGGTCAAAAACAGAAATGATAAATAACTGTCGTGATCGAAAGTTGTGGAGAGACATGATCACCTACACCAGCAGGCATGGTACTTGATGATGATAAGTAAATGACATGTATTTTTAAATGTTGGTTGAATATGAATACATCTCTTACGTATTTGGTAAATTCTTCTTCTTTCTTCTTATTTTCTCTTTTCACTGGTACCTAAAAGGTGTCGTGGTTATATCATTTGTCGTTCTTGAGCTGCTCGAACTGTCTGAATTAGTGATTTTATTTTGTTGTTACATGTCTCTGTCACTGCATCTGTCCATCTTCTTCTGGGTCTTCCTCTTGGTCTTTTCCCATGCATTCTCGAGAAGAACGCCCTTGATGGTGATTGGTGAGGATTCATTCTGACCAGGTGGCCAAACCTTTAAGTTGTTGTTGTTCTATATATTCTTGGCAGGGTTTTGTTCCTACCATTTTGTAAATTACTACGACATTATAATTTTGTAAATTATGACATATTTAAACAAATGAGATAAAGACTTTTGTAAATTATGACATATTTAAACAAATGAGATAAAGACTTTTGTAAATTATGAAATATTTAAACAAATGAGATAAAGACTTTTGTAAATTATGAGAAAGGTGAAGAAAAGACACAAGGATTTTGTAAATTATGGCTAAATATGAATAAACGACACAATAATTTTGTAAATACGAGAAATATGAATAAATGGCATGAAGGTTTTGTAAATTATGAGATGATGAATAAACAACATGACGGTTTTTGTAAATTATGAGATGATGAATAATGACATGACGATTCTGTAAATTATGGATAGATGAATAAATAACATGAGGGTTTTGTAAATTATGAGATGATGAATAAATGACATGAGGGTTCTGTAAATTATGGGATAGATGAATAAATAACATGAGGGTTTTGTAAATTATGGGATAGATGAATAAATAACATGAGGGTTTTGTAAATTATGAGATAGATGAATAAATAACATGAGGGTTTGTAAATTATGGGATAGATGAATAAATAACATGAGGGTTTTGTAAATTATGAGATAGATGAATAAATGACATGAGGGTTGTGTAAATTATGAGATAGAAGAATAAATGATATGAGGGTTTGTAAATTATTTGATAGAAGAATAAATGATATGAGGTTTGTAAATTATGAGATAGAATAATAAATGACATAAGGGTTTGTAAATTATGACAAAAAATGAATAAATGATACAAGAATTCTGACACTTGTGAGATAACGTGAATAAGTGACATAAGAGTTCTATAAGTTGTGAAAAAAAACGGATAATAATGCGACGGTTTTGCAAGTTATTAGAAAAAAAAAGTTAAATGGAAGTGCCATTCGGAAGCAATTATTTTGTTTAAAAAAACTACCGCACAACATCTTCTTCCTTTTAAAGGTCAACAGCTAATACATCCATTTGTTAACTAAAGCCAAGATATTATGAGTCCAATGTGTTTCACTAGCCACCTCAATATATCAGATAATGATGATAGTGTGGTTATATTAATACTGCTGATAGAGCAAACACATCGTTACCGGGTCGTGTTTTATATGTGATAAGCTGTGTGTAAAGTGTTATGTAAAGCTGGGTGTAAAGCTATAATATACAGTTTGTAAATGAATATTTTCGTTGTCGAAAAATACATCCTGCATTAGCTGATAAAGGTAATACAGTATACAGATTAACGTTAATAAAATAGACACACAAAAAACACTGAAAATTAATCAAAACTAACACGGAATACAAAAATCGATTACCTGGTAAACATTTGTTATCATTTAATGTAAGAAACGAGCAATCTAAGCAACAAATCCAATAAAATATGTGAATGTATGTCCACATTTTATTTGCAGACAAACAAAAATTAGCACAACTCGCCATTTTGAATTTAACATCCTTGGGATCATTTGTAACCGGTAGGAGAACACCTCTGAGGTATATGTATTTTTATCTTGAGAACCATCGGTAAACGAACCTAGCAAACGTGTACAGTTCATTAATTACTTATTATACATCATACTGTAAATGATAATCGTTCTTAATACAGATTACTTTAAAAACACACACGAATCTGTATTACTGTAAACATATTTTAAAAAAACAAACCTCCTGTGCTATATTTTTCTCAGAACACACAAGGAAATACTATACAATTTGTTATGCCACGCCCCCCATGTGTTGATCACGAGACTAGCTATAAATAAATTGTAGTAAAATCCCGTAAATTTCCGTTTACACACCTCGGCTTGTAGTAGACTCTCGCCTTCCCCTCGGTTTGACATTTAAACTACGTCAGCACATCTCGCTTCTAGTAGCTACTATTTGAGTCTTTACCCAAGATGACGAAAATTATCGATTTTTTTCTAACGGCCGATCGAACACTGAAGCCGGTGCCACGCCCCCTTGTAGTTGTCACTGCATTAAAGAATGCACAGTTTGGTTGAGGGGGAAAAAGGACCTAGTTAGACTCTTCATCAGTATTGTCACTATCCTCGTTTAATTATCAATTAACATCTCGTCATGAAATCTCTTTCTAAAATGTATTTCTTCCCCAGGCTAATATTTGAACATTTTGATGCTTTGATATTTTTTTTTTAATGAAACCATCATCATGTTGTGCCTTGTAGAATTAATCTTTGGCTATCGGGAAGCGCGATTACAGCTTCCTGCCCTGGTATTTTGCCGTGTGGGGCAGTGAACTTCGAGGTGCAAAACACAAAGCAACGAAGTCCACTAATAAACATAAGTCTGCAATAAAGAAATAATCATCAATCCAGAGGAATCCTTATTCACTTCGTCTGTTTAAAGCAAAAATAAAGGACTCAGCCTTAATAGCGAAAAGACAGAAGTGATGGTAACAATAAAGAAAAAGACATCATCTCAAGGCAAAATAAAGACAAGTGGAACAATATTAAAACAGGTAAATTAATTTAAATATCTGGGAACTTTGTTGACCTCAGACGGAAGATGCACAAAAGAGGTGAGATGCAGAATGGCTCAGGCAAAAGCAGCTTTCCAAAAAATGAGGAAGATACTATGCAATCTATTTTTGACAATAGAAACAGGAAAAAGAGTTCTTAAATGTTATGTAGAGTCAGTCTTAACATATGGATGTGAATCATGGACAATAGGACAACAGATAAGAAAATCACTGTAGTCTGTAGAAATGTGGTTTTACAGAAGAATGTTGAGAGTACCATAGACAGCTAAGAAGAGTAATGAAGATGTTCTGAGAGAGGTCAAAGCAAATAGAGAGCTAATTTCCAATATTAGGAAGAAACAATCATCATTTTTTGGCCATGTAATGAGAAAAGAACAATTGGAATATATTGTAACAACTGGGAAAATTGAGGGATGAAGAGATAGAGGGAAGCAAAGAGAAAAAATACTAGACAGTTTAAGAGAATGGCTTGGCAGAAGGTCAACAACAGAAATGATAAATAACTGTGGAGGTCGAAAATTATGGAGAGACGTGATCACCTACGCCAGCAGGCCCGGTACTTGATGATGATGATGATGTTTATAACCGCGACTGAATTTTCTTTTCCAATATGGCACCGCAGTTTAAAATAAGCCGGCTGAAGCTCTCACATCAAAGCCAGGACTGAAATTGTGAACAAGTGCATCTACTCAACATTCATGTATGGTGCAGAAACATGGAAACTTACTAAGAAAATATAATTAAAATGAAGATTTTAAATGTAGATTAATAGAAGAGCGTGAATAACTTGATAGACAGAAGAAACTCATTAAAAACGTTTTAGAAAGGCTGAATATAAAGAAATAAATATTTAATATAATTCCAGACAAGTGATTATTTAACAACAGGCAAAAAGACATTCCTGTGTGTTATCGGGGCCTCATTATGAGGGAAGTAAAGAATAGTGACACTATGACCTTCCCGACATGTCGTAAGAGGCGAGTAAGGAGGTTGATCGATGGCTTGACAAGATGCTATTGTAAAAAGTATTGTTATGGAAACAGCGCCATATATTTTAGAATCAGTGATCTCTGCAATATGTGCCACTTTGGCACGCAATGTTTCTGTTTTTGAGATTGTGGTTCTGCCCTAGGTGCCGTCTTCGGCTCGAAAGGACAATAGATAGATAGATAGATAGATAGATAGATAGATAGATAGATAGCTAGATAGATAGATAGATAGATAGATAGATAGATAGATAGATAGATAGATAGATAGATAGATAGATAGATAGATAGATAGATAGATAGATAGATAGATAGATAGATAGATAGATAGATAGATAGATAGATAGATAGATAGATAGATAGATAGATAGATAGATAGATAGATAGATAGATAGATAGATAGATAGATAGATAGATAGATAGATAGATAGATAGATAGATAGATAGATAGATAGATAGATAGATAGATAGATAGATAGATAGATAGATAGATAGATAGATAGATAGATAGATAGATAGATAGATAGATAGATAGATAGATAGATAGATAGATAGATAGATAGATAGAGACACAATGAAAGTCATCTTGGATGGTCCAATAGAATCGATTGAGGTATCGGCAGACAAGGATTAGCTAACAACGTAAAGAAATGGACAGGGATGTCAAGACAACTTGTTCCATCCAGGATAGAGGGATATGGCTACGCCAATATGTTTGTAGTGGTTAATTGTCTGTGCACTTTAGTTCGGTAATAATTCATCATCATCAACATGTGCCATACCGGTTGGCGTAGACGATCATGTCTTTCTATAAGTTTCCATCCACAGTTTATCGTATCAATTCTGTCGTTGACTATTTTCCTTGCCAAGGCACTAAGCTATCTAGTATCTTCCCACTTTGTCGCCCGCGATCTCTCTATCCCTCCATTTTTCCAGTTGTAACCACATACTTTCCTCTTCTCATGATGTACCAGAAAAATGTCGATTGTTTCTTTCTTATATCTTTTTTGGAATTCCCTTTTTGTGCTGTGCTCCTTGAGAATATCCTAATTGGTCTTTTTAGTTGTCTAGGGAACTTTTAATATCATTCTGAAAATCCCATCTCTGTGGCCTCTAATTGCCTTTTCATTTGTTCGTCTGCTGTCCATAATTTGCTTCAATAGGTCAGAATTGACTCTATGTAGCACAGATTGACTCACTTTATCATTTCTATTGACAAACTCGTTAATAATTAATCTTTAAAAAAAAGTAATCTACATTGAAAATGAAAATGCATCCGGTTCCATTATAGACGTTAGGACGGCAATTGTGTTGTCTTTATCAACAGCGTCTTATTGAAGAGGAGAAGACCGGAGCTTTGGGGTAGGTTGGAGAGCATCTTCGTAATCTCTTTTATTTTGGTGTTTGTTTAACGTCATCCATCTCTTTGTGCTTTAGTTAGACTCAAGTGTTTGTTTAACGTCATCCATCTCTTTGTGCTTTAGTTAGCCTCAAGTGTTTGTTTAATGTCATCCACCTCTTTGTGTTTTATTTAGACTCATGTGTTTGTTTAATGTCATCCATCTCTTTGTGCTTTAGTTAGCCTCATGTGCTTGTTTAATGTCATCCATCTCTTTGTGCTTTAGTTAGCCTCATGTGTTTGTTTAATGTCATCCATCTCTTTGTGCTTTAGTTAGCCTCATGTGTTTGTTTAATGTCATCCATCTCTTTGTGCTTTAGTTAGCCTCATGTGTTTGTTTAATGTCATCCATCTCTTTGTGCTTTAGTTAGCCTCATGTGTTTGTTTAATGTCATCCATCTCTTTGTGCTTTAGTTAGACTCATGTGTTTATTTAATGTTATCCATCTCTTTGTGCTTTAGTTATACTCATGTGTTTGTTTAATGTCATCCATCTCTTTGTGCTTTAGTTAGACTCATGTGTTTGTTTAATGTCATCCATCTCTTTGTGCTTTAATTAGACTCATGTGTTTGTTTAATGTCATCCATCTCTTTGTGCTTTAATTAGACTCATGTGTTTGTTTAATGTCATCCATCTCTTTGTGCTTTAGTTAGACTCATGTGTTTGTTTAATGTCATCCATCTCTTTGTGCTTTAGTTAAACTCAAGTGTTTGTTTAACGTCATCCATCTCTTTGTGCTTTAGTTAGACTCAAGTGTTTGTTTAACGTCATCCATCTCTTTGTGCTTTAGTTAGACTCAAGTGTTGGCTTAACGTCATCCATCTCTTTGTGCTTTAGTTAGACTCAAGTGTTTGTTTAACGTCATCCATCTCTTTGTGCTTTAGTTAGACTCAAGTGTTTGTTTAATGTCATCCACCTCTTTGTGTTTTATTTAGACTCATGTGTTTGTTTAACGTCATCCATCTCTTTGTGCTTTAGTTAGACTCAAGTGTTTGTTTAACGTCATCCATCTCTTTGTGCTTTAGTTAGACTCAAGTGTTTGTTTAATGTCATCCATCTCTTATGTGCTTTAGTTAGACTCATGTGTTTGTTTAATGTCATCCATTTCTTTGTGCTTTAGTTAAACTCATCACCACAGAACTCTATCATCATCATCATCATCATCCGACATGTAACTATTGGTATCTGTGCCTCACCGTCTGTTGCCGCTGTCCCCGTCCGCTGAAGAGGGTCGCCGGCTGAAACGTGAGTATTTTGTTGTATTTCTCTTTTGTAAAACTGTTACTCTACCTTGATGTGTATACACCCCACTACTGGCTCCTCTCTTTTATATTCCTGACCAATAGTCACGTAAAATTATGGAAATGTACCAGTCAAATACCAGTGGATAAAGAGATACAGCGAAGACGATGGCGCTGGATAGGACACACACTACGGAAACCAACTGAGAGTATTACACAACAGGCCCTTTTTTGGAATCCCCAGGGAAAAGACAAAGAGGAAGACCAAGAAATTCTTGGAGAAGACAGACAGAAACAGAAATGAAGATGATGGGGAAGACATGGAATGATCTTAAAAGAATGGCAAGAAACAGAACGACTTGGAAAGTGTTTGTTGAAGACCTATGCTCCACAGGGAGCTGAAAGGTAGAAGAAATTGAAGAAGAATAGTCACGTAGCTATTTTTATTAAAGTCGATTCTAATGGAGATAGTGTTTTGGGCAATGTACAGTTTTTATTTTTATTTTTAATCTGTTTCTTTTAATTTAAAAGTGACATTTTACATAAAACCTTTGAATCTTTGTATCATTCAGAGGTGAAGATGCCATATGTCTAAAACATTCCACTTATTCATAAATTGTACAATTAATGGCCGTGGTTACACATTGTGCCACTACTAAAAATGTTAATTTTCGAAATTCATTAATTATCTTTTAAATTCATATTTTAATTTGAGTTGCTTATGAGATAAGAGTTCTTGAAAATTTAAAACGTTTGACACTTTAATACTGGTGTCGAAACATTCAATTTTAAAGTCAAAATTTGACACTTTCTCACTGGTGTCAAAATATTAAATTTTGAAGTCAAAATTTGACACTTTCTCACTGGTGTCAAAATATTCAATTTTGAAGTACAAATTCGACACTTTCTCGCTGGTGTCAAACCATTCAATTGGATTCAAAATTTGACACTTTCTCGTCGGCGTCAAAATATTCAATTTAAGCCAAAATTGGACACTTTATTTGGTGTGAAATGTTCAATTTTAAGCTAAAATTTGGCACTTTATCTAGTGTGAAATATTCGATTTTAAGCTAAAATTGGACACTTTATCCAGTATGACATATTCGATTTTAAGTCAAAATTGGACACTTTATCTGGTGTGAAATATTCGATTCTAATTCAAAATTGGACACTTTATCTGGTGTGACATTCGATTTAAAGCCAAATTGAACACTTTATTTGGTGTGAAATATTCGATTCTAAGTCAAAATTGGACACTTTATCTGGTGTGACATTCGATTTTAAGCCAAAATTGAACACTTTATCAGGTGTGAAATATTCGATTCTAATTCAAAATTGGACACTTTATCTGGTGTGACATTCGATTTTAAGCCAAAATTGAACACTTTATCTGGTGTGACATTCGATTTTAAGCCGAAATTGGACACTTTATCTGGTGTGAAATATTCGATTCTAAGTTAAAATTGGACACTTTATCTGGTGTGAAATATTCGATTCTAAGTCAAAATTGGACACTTTATCTGGTGTGAAATATTTGATTCTAAGTCAAAATTGGACACTGTCTGGTGTGACATTCGATTTTAAACCAAAAGTGGACACTTTATCTGGTGTGACATTCGGTTTTAAGCCGAAATTGGACACTTTTTCTGGTGTGAAATATTCGATTCTAAGTTAAAATTGGACACTTTATCTGGTGTGAAATATTCGATTCTAAGTCAAAATTGGACACTTTATCTGGTGTGAAATATTCGATTTTAAGTTAAAATTGGACACTTTATCTGGTGTGACATTCGATTTTTATCCAAAATTGGACACTTTATCTGGTGTGAAATATTCGATTCTAAGTCAAAATTGGACACTACCTGGTGTGACATTCGATTTTAAACCAAAAGTGGACACTTTATCTGGTGTGACATTCGGTTTTAAGCCGAAATTGGACACTTTATCTGGTGTGAAATATTCGATTCTAAGTTAAAATTGGACACTTTATCTGGTGTGAAATATTCGATTCTAAGTCAAAATTGGACACTTTATCTGGTGTGAAATATTCGATTTTAAGTTAAAATTGGACACTTTATCTGGTGTGACATTCGATTTTTATCCAAAATTGGACACTTTATCTGGTGTGAAATATTCGATTTTAAGCCAAAATTGGACACTTTATCTGGTGTGAAATATTCTATTTTAAGTCAAAATTGGACACTTTATCTGGTGTGAAATATTCTATTTTAAGCCAAAATTGGACACTTTATCTGGTGTGAAATATTCGATTTTTATCCAAAATTTGACACTTTATCTGGTGTGAAATATTCTATTTTAAGCCAAAATTGGACACTTTATCTGGTGTGAAATATTCGATTTTAAGTCAAAATTGGACACTTTATCTGGTGTGAAATATTCTATTCTAAGTCAAAATTGGACACTTTATCTGGTGTCAAATATTCAAATTTAAACCAAACTGTTAATGAGAATTTCAACTGTAGCTTCATGAATCCTCAAGAATCTACTGAAGAAAGATTATAATAAGCTATTTCAAAACGAGGAAATAAATAAAACAAAAAAAATATATATGACAAACATCTGCGTATGTTGTTCTGAAAGGAAACTAGCCCCTTACGAGTCTTACAACTTCCATAATGTCTGTGACTATGTTTATTGTTATTTGTTCACATTTTTAGTCAACAGAAATGAATCAATAACGTGCTTGTCTACTTGTGGCAATCCAAAGAACATTATTAAAAAAATGAATATATTTGTTTGTTAAATATGCATTGTTATGCAGTTTGCGTAGCAAAATCATAGCTAGTATAGTTTAGTTTAGTTTAGTTTAGTTTAGTTAAGCTCAGTTCAGCTCAGTTTAGTTTCAGTTTAGTTTCAGTTTAGTTTCAGTTTAGTTTAGTTTAGTTTCAGTTTAGTTTAGTTTAGTTTAGTTTAGTTTAGTTTAGTTTAGTTTAGTTTAGTTTAGTTTAGTTTAGTTTAGTTTAGTTTCAGTTTAGTTTAGTTTCAGTTTAGTTTAGTTTAGATTAGTTTAGTTTAGTCGAAGGATCATCCTCACTGCACATCGAACACGTCAAAATTGCTTTAGAACTCCTCAGTATGTCCCCCAGTGTTGCAGACTGACGATTCCACTTCTATGTTGATTTACTTTTCACAGTTTTTTGTCAAGGATGTTTTAGTTGATTTTCACATGAGTGTTTCTCCAGGAAGGAAGGCTACATAAGCTTCTTCTATTATACACTCACAGTGACTAGAAGAAGCTGTCGTCCTGCATGTTGTTAGAGGCGACTAAGGAGGTTTGGAATCGTCGCCCTATGCAGTCGAAGAAGACGTGTGCGAGCGACATGGTCAACAGCATTTACCGGTGCATTTTTGGAAAATACTGTGGCAAATGGTGGAGCGGATATGGGGAATTCCTGACTAGAATAGAATAGAATAGAATAGAAAAAGTGTATTTTAACATTTACCATTTTTTGTAGTTAAACATAGGCAATTTGAATCCGAAACTCTCAGATTTGCCAGTTTTTTTGTAGTTTTTTTTTTTTTTGCTATTAAACTGCTAAAACATCATTCCTACAAAAACATTTTGGTCACCTAAAAATGTTTGATACTTTATGTGTTGTGTCACGAATTGAAAACACTTCCTTAAAATATCAGTTTTAAGAATAAGGGGAATGTACCAATTCAGGACATCTGTGTCCATAAAAGCTGCAAAATATCCAAGACTGTAATTAAATTTCCACTTTGTAAAGAAATCAAACAACTGTGTGATCTTCTGTGTTTTCCAGCGCAGCGATCCTTCCTGGCATCTGTAGTTTGACCTGTTGTTCGAGCAGTCTCGACATGGCTATAGATTCATGGTCATTGATATATAATATCAAATTAGCCCTAATTATTTTGCGTGTTCCGATAAATACTAGACGGAACACAAATTAGGCTTAATTTGTCTCGTCTAGTAAAAAAAAAAAATAAACTTTTTTGAAGACAAATGCTTAACAAAAATACTCTGTGTACAATGGAATAAATTCAAGTCTAATATATATATATGGCCCTTTTCGTCTTGTCAGACGGTCTAGTGGAGGCTATTGAGGAATTTTTTTGAGGTATTGTTTTTGCCGAACAGCTTCTCTCGTGGCTAATTCTACCAATGTTTGACAAACACACGCGGTCACTTAATGAACAGGTCAGGCTCGCTGATCCACAGGGTTTACCATCCTTTTTCATGAGTCTCTTCTCTTCTAAGTCCTGTCTTAGCACAGTCTCAAATGTTGTTATGCCGTTCCTTATACATGCTCTCCATGATGTGCGATCACTTGCCAGATGTTGCCAGTCGTTTTCACAGATGGAGAAGTCTTTCAGAGATGATTTGTAGATATATCTATATCGTAGTTTAGGTCTGCCGATTTGTCGTTTTCCGTGTTTTAGCTCACCATATAGTATTTGCCTAGGAATGCGTTTTTCTTCCATCCGTTGGACATGCCCCAGCTATCTTAGTCTTCGACTTCTGAGCATCGACATATAATATAGAAGTCTAATATAGAGATAAGAGAAACGGCCATGCAACCAAAGTTCTCATGTACAATTAAGGAAAGAAGATGGACATATGTTAGGGATAGGCAGAGAAGACACAATAAGAAATTGTCAAAACAGCCTCTTCTATAGGAAACATCAGGATACAGAAAAAGGGAAGACCTAAAGAGACACAAAAAAGAACACTGATAAGAGAAGCAAAATTGGCAGGCATAGACTCAGATAATATCTGGCCCAAAATAGAGATGTGTGGCGAAAAAATACTACATGCCCTACGCGACGTTAAACGGAGCAGGAAGGATAAAGAATCAAATCAAATTAATCATCATCATCGAGTGCCGTCTCCACAACGAAGATGTGAACAATCGCATTTGTCTTGTTTGAATTGTATTTAGTAGTTCTCTTTTCATTTTTAGTTGTTTTAAGACTTCGTCGTTTATTTTCTTTTCCTTCCATCCAATTCTACCTATTCTTCTATATATCCACATTAATTTAATAATCAAATTAATACCAGGTAGAAAAATGAGTTTGCCTAGACTGTTGTCACATTAGTGCTTAAATGAGTCAAATTATTGCTAGGGTTATTAAAATCGGTTTCGATTTTGTCTAAATTATATTGTGTAACCTTTTTCCAAATTATTGTTTGGTCGAACATAAATTAGACCACATTTATAATAAGTTATTGTTTGGTCTATAAAAAATTATTGTTGAGTTCAGCCTGAGATTAAATTCCTGCTAAATTATTGTTTGGTTAGTGCCAATATAGCCGCGATAGCTCAGTGGTTATTGAACTGGACTACAAAGGACAAGAGGTAGGGTTCGATCCCAACCAACGGGTTCTGGGTTCACCCAGCCTTTGATGGGTACCGGATTTTTTTTCTGGGAAAGTAAAGCGGCACGGGCGTAATACCGACCACATTACCCCAAAAATCATGTGTCGAAGGTCTGTAAAATTTATGGTCACTAACACCATATTCCCGATACGGCACTTGGGGTGACGGGGGTACTTTACTTTACTTACTTTACTTTAATTACTTTACTTTACTTTACTTACTTTACTTTACTTTACTTACTTTACTTTACTTTCTTGTTAGTGCCAATATATTGCTAGTTTAAACTTAATTAATGTTAAATTGAGCTAAATTAACGTGTGATCTATTCCAAATTAATGCTATTCTGAAAATAAATTAAGAAAGATTAGTATTAAATTATTGTTTGGTCTTAAAAAATTATGTTATATTGAACCTACATCAGTGGCGTATACAGGTTTTGGGGTCTGGGCTACCGCTGATATAATAAATAAAAACATACATTATATTCAGTAGGCTAACATAAAGTAATATTTTCTAATGACATCACTACATTTTAAATTACTTACTTATTTATGTTCATTATATCCGTCTTGTTTGGGACGAAAATGTTTTGATGACTTTGTCATTGAAAGTACTGTTGGGTTGGTTTCTAAGTTTCTGAGGGAATGATTTCTCAATGGACATTAATGCCAAAACAGATAAGCGTTCTTGTGTCTGAGTTGAAGGACAATAAGATTTGATTCTCTTGAGAGCAGACAAAGTTCTTTCTACAGATGCTGATGCGCATAACGTAGTTATAAACAGCTAAGGAAGTTCCGGTAATTAGACAGTTTCACTTTCACTTTGTGACGATTCTGATTGGCTAGAGCTAAAAATAATCCATGAAACCGCATTGCTCTTGTTGCAACACCCGCTATAAAGTCCCATTTTTGAATGTCAAGGTCGTTAATACAGAGTTCGGATGGAGGAAAAATGTAGCGCTGGCTTCTAGAGGTTTCAATGTATAGTAGTTTTGGTTTCATTCACAACCGTTATAGTGGCCAGAGGGAAAACCTTGCTTTAATAAATGCAAATCAAAGCAAATAAATCATATTGGCCTACGAAATGTGTAATAGAATATTCGAAAATTTGTAATATAATTACTTTTTAAAAATATAATAATTATCATTTCCTTTTGTATTTCGTTAATATGTTCAGGCTACCGGCGGTAGCTGCGGTATCATAGAGAAAACGCCACTGACCTACATTAGTCAAAATTGTCATCATTAGAATACCGGCCAATATGGCAGAAAGGCGGCATGAACCATTGAGGCTCAGTCTGAAAAGTGTTCCTTGTTGCAGCTTTCTCATATTCCAAGTCCGGCTTGCTGCCGGAGCTACTGAGTTTAGTGCTCTGTGCACACTGTGAGCTGTGTTTTTCATCCGGTTCGTATTTCGATATTCTGATTGCTTACGATGAATGATAATATCTTATGACGAAGGACAGTTCAGCTGCGTTCACATTCGGTGCCGCTACGCCTTACATTTTTGGCGTGTGCTATAGCTGTTATGATGGGGATTGCAGCTGCCTTTCCTTGTTTGGATCCTATAATGAGATGAATTTTAATTCGGATGGTTCCTCTGGCACGGGCGGTTGAGCAATTATGGACTTTAATTCGTTTCTAGCGATACCGGGGTTTTCGACTAACCATAACCTTAGTCAAGATTGTGCCAAATTAATATTTTTTCGTATTATTTTTTAAAAAAGAAACTTAATGAATAATGGGATAGTACTCTTGCTTTCAGATTGGGGATTTTTTTTTCCCGATAGGCAAGGCTTCATTCAGTATTCACCAATAATTGAAAAATGAGCAGCAACGATTTATCTGGGAAGCAAACCTGCCTGGCGTGGTACCGACCACATCGCATAAATATTTTCCATTGGTCTTAGAAAAATATTCCCCCGAGGACTGCATTCATCATGTGCATAACAAGATGTGGAAGGCATTTTTACCACTAATTTTATATTATTACCTAATTGTTATTAGTTATTTTGCAGGTCATAATCATTGCACCGAATATGTCCATAGGTGCTCAGATCCCCTCCTGAGCTAGTCCCTCAGTGTCCAGCGACTGATGACGACTCCAGTTCTGTGTTGGTTGATAAGTCTTCTGATACGCCCACTAAGTTTCTCGTCTCTGGATGTGCCCATCTTAACTCCCATCTCTTTCATCCCAAGGAGTGACGTAGACTCATGGTTGTCGAAGTCCTGTGTTCTTCCCACTTCCTAGAGGGCATTGATGAGTGTATATTTAATTAAGTATGTTTTTTTAAATAAACATTTGAAATGGACTACAAAGGACAAGAGCGGCTTCTGGGTTCATCAGTTTTAAATGGGTACCTAATTTTTTTTCTGGGAAAGAAAAACCGCACAAGTGTAACACCGACCACATTACCCTAAAAATCATGTGCTGAAGGTCTATAAAAATTATGGTCACTAACACCATATTCCCTATACCCCAGTCGGCGTGACAGGGCTCTTTACCTTCCTTACTTCGTATTAAATATGCATCTCTTTATAGACAAAGATCATGTGTATATACAAGAAAATATTACATATATTGAAACGAAGTCGAGAAGGGGATAATGCGACTGGGTAAAGCACTATCTCCTTATTCCGTGTCCAGGCAGAGTAGGCAAAGTGAAATGAGGAAGAAATCACCAATGTTTAAACTTGGCACATGGAACGTAAGGACCATGTGCCCTGGACTTGTTAAAGCAAACACACTGAAAGAAGGACAAATTAGAACAACAGGCCTGATAGATAAAGAACTAAATAGACTACATGTCGATATTGCTGCCCTCAAAGGTATATAAACTACGATATAGAGATATCTGTAAATCATCTCTGAATGACTTCTCCATCTGTGAAAATTACTAGGAACATCTGGCATGTGATCGCACATCATGGAGAGCATGTTTAAGGAATGGTATAACATCATTTAAGACTGTGCTAAGGCAAAACTTAGAAGAGAAAAGACTCATGAAAAAGATGGAGAACCCTGTGTACCAGTGGGCCTGACTTGTTCATTCTGTGAGCGTGTGTGTTTGTCAAACATTGGTAGAATTAGCCACGAGAGAAGCTGTTCGACAAAAACAAAACCTAAAAAAAAAGCGCATAGCCTCCACTAGACCGTCTGACAAGACAAAAAGGGCCATATATATATATATTACATATATATTTTCAGCGGTTGCGTCTCCACATAGAAGACTGGCTACCATGGAGCGCCATTTTACTCCGTCTCCTGTCTTGATGGTGCATGTTGCCATAGGTTCACATTGTCCAACTTTTGATGTCATCTGTCCACTTTAGTCTTGGTCTGTCTGCCTTGTCTACTCTGTACCTTCCCTTCCAAAATGACCACTAGTAGAATATTGTGTTTCTTCAAATGTCTAAAAATAAAAATATAATTTCAGTTATCTTTTTCGAATTGTGTTAAGTAGTTCTTTTATCATTATCAGATGATTCAGAACTTCCTTGTTTGTCTTCTTTTTCTTCCATCCAATTCTCTCCATTTTTCTATAGATCAACCTTTCAAAGGCTTCAATTTTCTGCTCTGTTTTCTTATTTAATGTCCATGTTTTTACACATTGTAGGAATGTTAAGCAAAAATAACATTTTACAATTGGTAGGTTTAATTCTAATGTGATTTGTTTTGATGTGAGTATATTTTCATGTTGCTAAAATTGATTTTCTTTGTTGCCATTCCTATTCTTCTGTTTAATTCTGTATTTTATTTTAATTATACTTAATTTTGATGACGATGATAATAATAATAATAATAATAATTATAATAATAATGATGATGATAATACTAATGATAATAATGATGATGATGATAATAATAACAATGATGATGAAAATGATGATAATAATAATAATAATAATAATGATGATAATAATCATGATGATGATGATGATAATGATAATAATAATAATAATAATGATGATGATAATAATAATAATGATGATGATGGTAATAATGATGATGATAATAATTATACTAATAATGATACTAATAATGATGATAACAATAATAATGATCATGATGATGACGATGATGATGATAATAATAATAATAATAATAATGATGATGATCACGGTAATAATAATACTAATGATGATGATAATAATAATGACAGTGATCATAATAATAATAATGACGATGATAATAATAATGATGGTGATGGTAATAATAATAATGATGGTGATGGTAATAATAATAATGACGGTGATAGTAATAATAATAATAATGGTGATGGTAATAATAATAATGATGGTGATGGTAATAATAATAATAATAATAATAATAATGATAATAATAATAATAATGATGACGATGATAATAATAACAATGGTGATGATGGTAATAATAATAATGATGATAATAATAATAATAATAATAATGACGATGATAATAATAATAATGATAATAATGGTGATAATAAAAATAATGATAATGATAATAATAATAATGATGATGGTAATGATGATGGTAATAATGATTATGATAATAATAATTATACTAATAATGATGATAATAATGATGATTATAATAATAATGATGGTAATAATGATGATAATAATAATAATAATGATGATAATAATAATGATGATGATGATACTAATAATAATGATGACGATGGTAATAATAATAATGACGATGATAATAATAATAATAATGACGATAATAATAAAAATAATGACGATGATGATAATAATAATAAGGACGATGATAATAATAATAATGATGGTAATAATAATAATAATAATGATTATGATAATAATAATACTGACAATGATGATAATAATAATAATGATGATGATGATAATAATAATGATGATGATAATAATAATGACGATGATAATAATAATAGTGATGGTAATAATAATAATAATGACGATGATAATAATAATAATAATGGTGATGATGGTAATAATAATAATGATGATGATGATAATAATAATGACAATGATAATAATAATAATGATGGTGATAATAATAATGATGATAAAAATAATAATAATAATAATGATGATGATAATAATAATGATAATGATAACGATGATAATAATGATAATGATAATGATAATGATAATGATAATAACGATGATAATAATAATACTGATGATGATAATAATGATGATAATGACAATAATAATGATAATAATAATGATAATAAATATGATAATAATGATAATTAGGATGATAATAATAATAATGATAATAAATATGATAATAATGATGATAATAATAATGATGATGATGATATGATTGTAGATAAGTAACAAGAAATGTAAAGTACCCCCGTCACGCCAAGTGGCGTATAGGGAATATGGTGTTAGTGACCGTAAATTTTACACACCTTCAGCACACAATTTTTGGGGTAATGTGGTCGGTATTACGCCCGTGCCGCTTTACTTTCCCAAGAAAAAAATCCGGTACCCATTAAAGGCTGGGTGAACCCGGAAGCCATCAGTTGGGATCGAACACTACCTCTTGTCCTTTGTAGTCCTTGATTCTGGATAGCAGGGGATAAAAATATTGATTGCTATAAATGTGTTTCGAACCGGATTCCTTCTGACTACAAGGCGAGAGCTATATCCTAAAATTAAAGCAACACTCCCCCCTCCCCTTTTTTTCCCCCTCTTTTCCATTTCTCCAATTGATATGAAGAGCATAAGAATCTGTCTGCAGATGAAGGGAAAAGAATGGAGAAGAAAGGAACAATATCCAACGACACAAAGCCTTGATGCCGCAACACAAGTGTGTATGTTAGCAGAACACAGTCGCCATGGTAACCCACAAACACCGCCTTCGTTAAACAAACCAAGCATGAACGCTTAACCCACGATGTAACACGTGATTCAAACAAAGAATAATAAATTACAAGATTGAATTACAATTGAACCCTACAATATGAAACACACGAACCGTAACGCTTTACTAATATCCACGATACATAACAAGTAATATTAGAAACATATATACGTGCTCATCATCATCATGATGCGTCATACCGGTTGGAGTAGGCGATCATGTCCTTCCACAATCTTCTATCCATAGTGCATCGTATCAATTCTGTTGTTCACTATTTCCATCCCATGGCACTAATCTATCTGGTATTTTCTCTCTTTGTCGTCCGCGATCTCTTTTTCCCTGTATTTTGCCAGTTGTAACCAAGTATTCCAAATTTCCTCTTCTCGTAATGTGCCCGAAAAATGTTGATTGTTTCTTTCTTATGTTTTTTTAGGAGCTGCCTTTTTGTGTTGGCCTCTTTGAGAGCTTCCTCATTGGTCTTTTTAAACTTGTCCAGGGAACTCTCAACATTCTTCTGAGAAATCCAATACCAATCTCTGTGGCCTCTAATCGTCTTTTCATTGTTAGTCTACTGTCCATGATTCGCTTTCATAGGTCAGAATTGGTTCTATATAGCACCGATGAACTCTCTTTCTCACTTTCTTTGATATAGACTTGTTGCATAAGACATTTTACTTTTTCTAAAATGCTATTTTGGCCTGAGTTTTTCTAGTTTTATTTTTTTTATTTTATTTATGTGGTGCATCTTCCATCTGATTGTATTATTGTGTTATATTAGTGCATATTTGACGCGTTGCACTTGTTTCAGACTTGCCCTGTTTATTTTTATGCTGCACGATGGAGATCATTGTTTCTTTTATATGATCATTACTTCTGTTTTCTTACTATTCAGACTGAGACCTTTATAATGTGCTATAATTAAATAGCAAACGCATCACCGGGGCCTCATGGGTGAGCAACTTATAGTACCATTTATTTAAAATGAGCATGCAAAAAGCAACAAAATAACAAGAGGTCTCTTCACTATAAATGTTTGTAACAAAAGCAGGACAAACAATAAATATTTTATTCATAATTCATAAATCAGGTAATTATTTTGTTTGAAAGTTCCCCCACATGTCCCTTTCATAATTTCTTTTCCAGTTTTCTTCTACATTAAAAAAATATGTTTCTAATAATATACCAATGATGGAAAATGCAAAACTGAAATAAACAAAAGAATAGGTATGGCAAAAAGTAATTTTAATGCCATGAAAAATATACTAACAACAAAACAAATATCAGCAGGGCTGAAACTAAGAATGGCAAAATGTTACGTCTTCTCAATATTCCTGTATGGTGCAGAAACATGGGCATTAGACAAGAAAACAGAACAGAAAATTGAAGCCTTTGAAATGTGGATTTATAGAAGAATAGGTAGAATTGGATTGAAACAAAAGATAACAAACGATGAAGTTTTAAAACAACTGAAAATAAAAAGAGAACTACTAAATACAATTAAGACAAGACAAATGAAATTTTTGGGGCATGTTAAAAGACACAACAGCCTACTAAAAGTAATATTGGAAGGAAAAATACAAGGTAAAAGAGGCAGAGGCTGACCAAGACTAACATGGACGAGTAACATCAATAGATGGACAAGTCAATCTATGTCAGCCTGCACCATCAAAGCAAGAAACAGAGTAGAATGGCGATCCATGGTAGCCAACCTTCGTTGCGGAGAAGGCACACGATGATGATGACGATGATGAATAATATATCATTTTTTTCTTCACATTAATTTATTTTCTGTTTCTTTTTAAAAAATATTTCTTTGCCTTCTTCATCAGCTTCTTGCTTTTCCTACTATTTTTTTTCCCTTTAGTTCTTCAGAAACATTATTTTTTTCTTGATGTTTTTCTTTATCCCCATCTTCTTCATCATCATCTTCTGTATCTTCTTCTTCAACATCGTTTTCTTCTCCCTGCTCTTCTTCATCTTCTCGTATTTCTTCTTTTTAATCACCCCCTCATTCATTTTTCTCATCACAATCACTAAGGTCATCATCTTCATCATTTCAGTTGCTACTCTTTTGTTTCTCTGTTCTTCCCCTCTCCTTCACAGATCTCCTTCTACTGCTCCTGTATCATAAACATCATCTTCTTCCTTTGTATTCTTCCTAATCATCTTCTTCCTTTTCTGTGCACACCTAAATATGTCATTCCTAATGAGTTCAAATGAACAGTGAATGAAAGAACAACTTGCAATGAAATGGCATTAGTTGAGTGATCTAACTTGAGGCATCTCAATAGTTGAGTGATATAGCTTGAGGCATCTCAATAGTTGAGTGATATAGCTTGAGGCATCTCAATAGCTGAGTGATATAGCTTGAAGCATCTCAATAGTTGAGTGATATAGCTTGAAGCATCTCAATAGTTGAGTGATATAGCTTGAAGCATCTCAATAGTTGAGTGATATAGCTTGAGGCATCTCAATAGCTGAGTGATATAGCTTGAGGCATCTCAATAGCTGAGTGATCTAACTTGAGGCATCTCAATAGTTGAGTGATCTAACTTGAGGTATCTCAATAGTTGAGTGATCTAACTTGAGGTATCTCAATAGTTGAGTGATCTAACTTGAGGTATCTCAATAGTTGAGTGATCTAACTTGAGGCATCTAAATAGTTGAGTGATCTAACTTGAGGTATCTCAATAGTTGAGTGATCTAACTTGAGGTATCTCAATAATTGAGTGATCTAACTTGAGGTATCTCAATAGTTGAGTGATCTAACTTGAGGTATCTCAATAGTTGAGTGATCTAGCTTGAGTTATCTCAATAGTTGAGTGATCTAACTTGAGGTATCTCAATAATTGAGTGATCTAACTTGAGGCATCTCAATAATTGAGTGATCTAACTTGAGGCATCTCAATAATTGAGTGATCTTACTTGAGGCATCTCAATAATTGAGTGATCTTACTTGAGGCATCTCAATAGTTGAGTGACATAGCTTGAGGCATCTCAATAGTTGAGTGATATAGCTTGAGGCATCTCAATAGCTGAGTGATATAGCTTGAAGCATCTCAATAGTTGAGTGATATAGCTTGAAGCATCTCAATAGTTGAGTGATATAGCTTGAAGCATCTCAATAGTTGAGTGATATAGCTTGAGGCATCTCAATAGCTGAGTGATATAGCTTGAAGCATCTCAATAGTTGAGTGATATAGCTTGAGGCATCTCAATAGCTGAGTGATATAGCTTGAGGCATCTCAATAGCTGAGTGATCTAACTTGAGGCATCTCAATAGTTGAGTGATCTAACTTGAGGTATCTCAATAGTTGAGTGATCTAACTTGAGGTATCTCAATAGTTGAGTGATCTAACTTGAGGTATCTCAATAGTTGAGTGATCTAACTTGAGGCATCTAAATAGTTGAGTGATCTAACTTGAGGTATCTCAATAGTTGAGTGATCTAACTTGAGGTATCTCAATAATTGAGTGATCTAACTTGAGGCATCTCAATAATTGAGTGATCTAACTTGAGGCATCTCAATAATTGAGTGATCTTACTTGAGGCATCTCAATAATTGAGTGATCTTACTTGAGGCATCTCAATAGTTGAGTGATCTTACTTGAGGCATCTCAATAGCTGAGTGATCTAGCTTGAGGCATCTCAATAGTTGAGTGATCTAACTTGAGGCATCTCAATAGCTGAGTGATCTTACTTGAGGCATCTCAAAAGTTGAGTGATCTAACTTGAGGCATCTCAATAGTTGAGTGATCTAACTTGAGGCATCTCAATAGTTGAGTGATCTAATTTGAGGCATCTCAATAGTTTATTTGTTAAATATTAATCTACACTAATATGCCCTTTTAGTCTCTAGCTTGTCGCCAGCAGCGAACTCACTGGTTTGTCCTCATATTCTACAGAAGACAAATGGCAGAGATGACTTTAATACGCCGAGATAAGTACACAGCTGTTAGCTTTACTCTCAAAGTAGTATTTTAGTTATGAAGATAAAAATGTTGCTACCTGCATAAAAGAAAATCTCCCGAGGAAACTACATGTCCCTCATTGTTGAGAGTGATATTTCGTTGAAGTGGTTCAAATATGTGACACTATTTAAAAATAGTAATATTCCAGAAAAGTTAATTTTTATGCTGTTGATATTGTAAGTCATAACAGACAATAAAGTCACTGGAGGATGTAGAAATGTGATTTTACAGAAGAATGTTGAGAATACCGTAAAGCAGCTAAGAAGAGAAATGAAAACGTTCTGAAAGAGGCCAAAGAAAAGAGAGAGCTAGTATCCATTATTAGGAAGAAACAATCATCATTTTTTGGCTATGTAATGAGAAGGAAACAGCTGGAATATATTGTGAAAACTGGGAAAATTGAGGGATGAAGAGATAGAGGGAAGCAAGAGAAAAGAAGCTAGACAGCTTAAGAGAATGGCTTGGCAGAAGGTCAACAACAGAAGTGATAAATAACTGTCAAGATTGAAAGTTGTGGAGAAACATGATCACCTACGCCAGCAGGCACAGTACCTGATGATGATGATTTTTTAGTCCTATAATGGTTATGAAAACAAATATTTCAAAATACGATTAATTTAACCATTTCAAGTGTAAGATAAGCATAATTTAACGACGAAAATGTAAGCATTTCAGTTAGAAAGTCTCCTATGATCGTTTTTACTGTTCTAATCAGAATTATATATCCAAACCAAGTTTGAGAGCTGGGAAAAATTTACCAAGAATACTAAAACATCATTAAAAAATAAAAACACCTTTATGGGCTCCTATAATAGAAACAAAAGACGGTCAAAGATCACGAAGGATTTAAACGGATAATGATCAATTCAGTAAAATTACAAAATCAATGACACGCCAGGATACGGGAGCACATACCACGTACTGAAGATCTTAACACTCGGTTTGTGTGTGTAGAAATTCACGTCAGTGATATCCTTGTAAAAGAATCACACACGTCCCTCTTCTCGCTCTTATGTTTGTCCTTACATTATATATGCACTTAGCCGGCTCGTTAAACCATTCCCTAGATTTGGTCTATAGCTCGACAAGAAGACCTGAACACATACACACATATACATCACGTATGTATGTATTTATTTTTTAACGCGTGACCTTCTATGACTGATTACGCGTGTGTACCGGATGACACAACATGGGACCGGCGACACGCACCTCGCCCGGCAAACAAAAAACCGGCTCTCGCTGCTAGCTCGAGTTTTGAGCTTAAACTGCTGAATCATCAATTTGAAATATTCTCGCCTAGCAGAGGCGTAACTGCGACGTTGTCTTACACGTTGTCATTGTTACCGCCGTTATTGTTGTTGTCATCATTGTTACTGCTGTTGTTGTAGTTGCAAGTGTCGCTGTTGTTGCTGTCAACGTTAATACTGCCATCGTTGTTGTTATTGTTGCTGTTGTCATCGTTGTTATTATTGTTGTTGTGGTTGCAAGTGTCGCTGTTGTTGCTGTCAACGTTAATACTGCCATCGTTGTTACTGTTATTGCTGTAGTTGCAACTGCAGTTGTTGTTATTGTTGCTGTTGTCATCGTTGTTACTGTAGTTGCAACTACCGTTGTTGTTATTGTTGTCATCGTTGTTACTGTTATTTTTGTACTTGCAAGTGTCGCTGTTGTTGCTGTCAACGTTAATGCTGTCGTTGTTGTTATTGTTGCTGGTGTCATCGTTGTTACTGTTGTTGTAATTGCAACTACCGTTGTTGTTATTGTTGCTGGTGTCATCGTTGTTACTGTTGTTGTAATTGCAACTACCGTTGTTGTTATTGTTGCGGTTGTCATCGTTGTTACTGTTGTTGTAGTTGTAAGTGTCACTGTTGTTGCTGTCAACGTTAATACTGTCGTTGTTGTTATTGTTGCTGTTGTCGTCGTTGTTACTGTTGTTGTAATTGTAACTACCGTTGTTGTTATTGTTGCTGTTGTCATCGTTGTTACTGTTGTTGTAGTTGCAAGTGTCGCTGTTGTTGCTGTCAACGCTAATACTGTCGTTGTTGTTATTGTTACCGCTGTAATGGCAACCGTCGTTATTGTTATTGTTGCTGTTGTCATCGTTGTTACTGTTGTTTTTGTAGTTGCAACTACCGTTGTTGTTATTGTTGCTGTTGTCGTCGTTGTTACTGTTGTTGTAATTGTAACTACCGTTGTTGTTATTGTTGCTGTTGCCATCGTTGTTATTATTGTTGTTGTAGTTGCAAGTGTCGCTGTTGTTACTGTCAACGTTAATACTGTCTTTGTTATTACTGTTACTGTTGTAGTTACAATCGTCGTTGTTGTTATTGTTGCTGTTGTCATCGTTGTTACTGTTCTTGCTGATGTTGCTGTAGTTGCTAGTGTCGCTGTTGTTGCTGTCAACGTTAATACTGTCTTTGTTGTTATTGTTGCTGTTGTCATCGTTGTTACTGTTCTTGCTGATGTTGCTGTAGTTGCTAGTGTCGCTGTTGTTGCTGTCAACGTTAACATTGCCGTTGTTGTTATTGCTGTGATCGTTATTGCTATCAATTTGCCGGGGTAGCGGCTGTTCATCCTATTCTTCTCAACTACATGTACAATCAGATCAGGGTCTTTTAACGTCCGCAAAGTACGCACTGGACCTCCTGTTTTTTTTCCATTATCCATAAGGGCTATCTTTCATTACCCAGAGCTCAGGGGAGGGCAAATCATAGAGGAAACCACAGATTTTAGGAGAAAAAGAACCCACTTCCCAGTGACGGGATACAAACTCTGTAAAGTATAATCTAGAGGCTGACGCCTTACCTCTAGACCACCCATACCCGTGAGGACGGCAGTAGCTTCAGAATTTATTCTAACATTAGCTCTTAGGCCTGTCCATCAACTCTGCCAATAGGCAGAATAGCAACAGTAATAGAATAGGATACGCTATAATATCAGTCCTACTATCGCTCCTGTATTTCTCCATTACCTGTTTTCAAGAAATTTTTTTTTTTTTTTTGGTGCAGCACTTATCTACGAGATACCTTGGATAATGCAAGAAAGGAACGAAGACAAGTTCATCGTCATCATTATCATTAACATTGAGTGCCGTCTCCGCATCGCAGGTTGGCTACCATGGAGCGCCGTTCCACTTTGTCTCTTGCTTTGATGGCGCAGATTGTCATAGGTTGACTTGTTCATCTATTGATGTTACTCGTCCATGTTAGTCTTGGTCTGACTCTGCCTCTTTTACCTTGTATTTTCCCTTCCAATATTACTTTTATTAGGCTGTTGTGTCTTTTAACATGCCCCAACAATTTCATTTGTGTTGTTCTAATTATGTTTAGTTTATTCTTTTTTCATTTTTAGTTGTTTTAAAACTTCATCGTTAATTGTCTTTTCTCTATATCCAATCCTACCTATTCTTCTATAAATCCACATTTCAAAGGCTTCAATTTTCTGTTCTGTTTTCTTGTCCAATGTCCATGTTTCTGCACCATACAGGACTATTGAGAAGATGTAAAAGGTAATAGAAATCTTTAATTGAACGTAACGTGTCTGCATGGCGGAACTGACAATAAATAAATAAATTGGTTTGTTTCTCCGGCCACGGCACATAAAGTGGAAGTCATACTTCTCCATGATTCATAATTTGCTGCTAGTTTTTCTAGGTTTTGGTTGTTTCTTAGGTAGTCCCATGGTTGCGCATTTCCTAGTAATTTATCTGCAAAGTGATTCTCTTAGTCTGCCTTGTTTCCTTACATCATATATTTTCCGCATGAATGCCTGACTGAGAAGTCTTACTTCATTCATTCTCAGCACATGGCCGATTTATTTCCAACGCTTTTTTATAAAGCTCGACATGTATTCTTGTTTACATTCGTCTCTTATCTGTTTATTTGAAATGTATTCTTTCCAGCTTATGTTTGTGATTTGACGAAGACTATTTGCTTTCAAAGACATTTAATTTTCTATGTAAAGTCTTGGTGGATTTCCAGCTTTCACGTCCATATGTTAGCACTGGTATCACACAGCAGTTAACAGTCAATGTTGACAAAAATGCTTATTAATTAATATATTATAGAATTAAGGAAATGTACCAATCAAATACCAGCGGAAAAAAAGAGATACAGCGAAGACGATACCGCTGGATAAGACACACACTGCGGAAGCCAACTGAGAGTATTACACAACAGGCCTTTTTTGGAATCCCCAGGGAAAAGGACAAAGAGAAAGACCAAGGAATTCTCGGAGAAGACAGATGGAAGCAGAGATGAAGATGATGGGGAAGACATGGTATGATCTAATTAAGCCTAGATGCGTTGTATTATTTTTCTTTGCGCCTTTCGAACCAACATATCCGACTTCAGCACGTCATTTCTTGAGTACTGAGTGACCTTTCTTCTTGGATCCCAACTCTCTTACCCAGAATAGATTGATTCGTCTGTTACCAGATGCAGAGCGAAGAGGTGTGATAGGATCTAGATGGTTCTGGTTCGCCGATCCTGTCCCAAGCCATCATCTATGAGTCTTTAGCAACTTCCAGCTCTGCTGCTGCCAGACATCTTGCCTCCTTTTCGTCTACATTTTGTTGATTATTTTTTTGTCATTTTAGAAATATCTGTCTGGTCTGTCTTGTCTTGTCTGTCTTGTCTTGTCTGTCTTGTCCGTCTTGTCTATCTTGTCTTGTCCGTCTTGTCCGTCTTGACTGTCTTGTCTTGACTGTCTTGTCTTGGCTGTCTTGTCTGCCATGTCTGTAATGTCTGCCAGGTCTGCCCTGTCGTGTCTGCCCTGTCTTGTCTGCCCTGTCTAGCCTGCCCTGTCTTGTCTGCCCTGTCTTGTCTGTCTTGTCTGTCTTGTCTTGTCTTGTCTTGTCTGCCTGCCTGTCTGCCTGCCTGTCTATCTGTCTGTCTGCCTGCCTGCCTGCTTGCCTGCCTGCCTGCCTGCCTGTCTGTCTGTCTGTCTGTCTGTCTGTCTGTCTGTCTGTCTGTCTGTCTGTCTGTCTGTCTATCTATCTCTTTCGTTTGCCCGAAGTATTGTTTATATCTGCAATGTCGTTTCCTGTATAAATGTAACTGTCTTTTGTAATTCTTGCAGTGGCCCATATAGTTTTGTCTGTAGTGTTGTATCTATGGGCCAATGGATTTTCCTCAGTCTACTATATTCAGTGCAGTCTTGAAGTATGTGTTCAGCAGTCTGGGGCGCCTGTCCACGTGTACAAGTAGTTGAGGTGCCGATCTTGAATTGTGTATACATGTGACTGTGGAGTCGATTGTGTCCTGTTCTGAGGCGTGTAATGATAACTTGTTCATATCTATTCATATTATGAAAGGCATCCTGATTTGGGGCTTGTGATCCTCTGATTGATTTGATTATCTGTTTCTTATGATGGTATGTAACCGGTGTATCTAGTTGTGTGCCTGTTGAACCTCCCTTTGCCAACTGATCTGCTTTCTCATTTCCTGGTATTCCACAGTGAGATGGGATCCACTGCAGGGCAACCCTGATTATTTTGTGTGTGCGGTCATTTGTTTATTTATTAGTTTTGATTAGGTTGCGTGTTTGATTGTTTATTTATGATTCTAATTATTTTTTGTTGATTTACCTCTAATTTTATTCTTTTTTTTTAAATTAATAATTTATATACTTGTGTTTTTAATTAAGAACATTCTCTGACGATTCAAGAAAGAGTAGAAGATGAAGAGAGAATAGGAATAAAATTGAGAAGGGGACATTCGATGAAACACGGCAAAAGCAAAAATTAGGGATGCTATACCCATTGGTATTTTGGTTATGGAAGGCCCCCGGTATCACTGCAAACGAAATAAAATCCATAATTGCTCAACTGCCCGTGCCAGTGGAATCATCCGAATTACTAACTCATCTTCCAAACAAAGAAAGGTAGCTGTAGTCCCTATCATAGCAGTCTCAGCACACGCCAAAAGACATAAGGCGAAACCGCACAGAAAGTGGACACAACCAACTGTTCTCTGCCATACGATATCCTCATTCGTCGTAAACAATTGGAATATCGAAACATGATCAAAACGGATGAAACACACAGCTCACGGTGTGTACAGAACACCTAACTCAGTAGCTCCTGCAACGAGACGGACTTCGAATATGTGGAAACTGCAACAAGGAACACTTTTCATACATAGCCTTCAATGGTTCCTGCCGCTTATCCACCATATTGACCGGAAGTTCACGTCCTCCTGAAAATGATGATTGTTATATTTTTAAAAAATGTATAGCTCTTGATGATGTTAGGACATCGTTTTTGACTCCAATTCCGAACATATAAAACACAGTCATCGGACTATCCCCGTTGCACATCAAACAACAGACCGTAATATTAGCGTATGGCCGGTCTAGGGATATACGCTAAGCCATATACCCTATACTTCAACACAAAATAATACCTATTTCCCACCACGAAACATTCACATACAGTATGTGCATTCCCACATTGTGCTACCAATGCCACCATATGGTCCCTTGCGACTAAGCATATAAGAAAGATTGTCACTAGGTGAGATGCCTGAGAAAGGCCCTTGTAGTAACCAGAAAAAAAGAATCAGAAAGGATGTTATAACAGAAGGAGTAAGCATTGAACCAATCCTAAACTACAAACGCTGACATATCGAAGGAACAAATAAACTGGTTTGCCCATCTAGAAAGAATGCCAAGCGATTACTTGTCATAAAAAACAAGTAAAGTGCCCCCGTCTCGCCAAGTGGCGTATAGGGAATATGGTGTTAGTGACCGTACATTTTACAGACCTTCAGCATATGATTTTTGGGGTAATGTGGTCGGTATTACGCCCGTGCCGCTTCACTTTCCCAGAAAAAAATCGGTACCCATTTAAGGCTGGGTGAACCCGGAAGCTGTCGGTTGGGATCGAACCCTACCCCTTGTCCTTTAACTAACCACTGAGCTATCGCGGCTGCTGATTCCTTGTCATGCAAAACATATATTAACATGAGAAGGCAGAAGAGCAAGAGGCATACATACAGTGAGATGGACAGACAACATGAAAGAAAGGCTACAATAAGCTCAAATAACAGTGACTGAAGCCGCCAAAATGATAGAACCAGAACGTTGAATCTCCCTCAATATCCGATTGAATCTCCCTCAATATCCGATTGAATCTCCCTCAATATCCGATTGGGTACAAGAGGAAGTGTAGATAATAGTAAGCTGTTTTTTCGTTCACCGGTTTTGACCTCTGACAAAGTCCCTAAAGACCAGGAACTGAATTTTGCGTGTTAATCCATTTTTCCCTGGCAGTCGTGTGCACAGGGGTCCCTCGCCGCACAGGCAGATAACTCCGACTTCGGAGGTATTCATATTTTTTTTCCGTCCATGAGTAATTGACGTTTCAAGCCGGGCCTCGCTGCTGAGACCAGGGGTGCTTGCCGCAGAGAGAAATCATAAATAAAAATCCCAACCTTTTAATAAATAGCGAAGAGATAAATAGACGAAAGCATTTAAATTTGAGCTCATGAAAGTATACTCCAAAATAACAGGGGAGAAATACATGCATTTCAAAAATAAATCTAAAAAGAACATTACTCTTTTCAGTCGATGGTGTCCCTGAATTTAGATTACGCCGATGCCTTTCCTTAATACCCTGTGTTATGTTGCACCTCAGTCGATAACAGATAGGCGAGATTTGAAAGATACAAGAATAACGCACTCGTGTTTCACTCAGGCTATGGTATTTATTATTTCAAGTAATAATATATTTCGTGGAAAAACTCGAAAGGGTCACCATCATCAAGTACCGGGTCTAGTGGCGTAGGTGATCATGTCTCTCCACAACTTTCGATCTCGACAGCTATTTATCATTTCTGTTGTTGACCTTCTGCCAAGCCATTCTCTTAAGCTGTCTGTTATTTTTTCTTTTTGCTTCCCTCTATCTCTTCGTCCCTCAATTTTTCCAGTTGTTACAATATTTTCCAGTTGTTCTCTTCTCATTACATGGCCAAAAAATTATGATTGTTTCTTCGATTGGAAATTATCTCTCTTTTTGCTTTGACCTCTCTCAGAACATCTTCATTACTCTTCTTAGCTGTCCATGGTATTCTCAACATTCTTCTGTAAAACCACATTTCTACAGACTCCAGTGATTTTCTTGTCTGTTGTCCTATCGTCCATGACTCGCATCCACATGTTAAGACTGGCTCTACGTAACATTTAAGAACTCATTTTCTTGTTTCTATTGTTAAAAATGGATTGAATAGTATTTTCATCATTTTTTGGAAAAGGGTATTTATATAATAATAACCTTCCGAGAGGAATCAAAAATCTGGTTCTTCTGTGGTTTGTTATTAACACGCTTAACACACCCTTTCTGTATAAAAGTATGACCGTCGGAGTCTGGTAATAAAGCTCGTGATACAAGATGCATGCACGCAAGCACACCCGTGCACATATTAAGTCGTATACTATCATACTAAAGGAAGGAAAAGGGAATTTCGGAAATGTAAATAATAAAAATATATGTAAATAATATGCATAATAATAACATAAGAACATAACAATATTACTAATAATTACTCAAATAATAACAGAAATAATAATAACTATAATAAATAATAATCACCAGGTCGCATGTCCTTTGTAGAACGTTTTCATTTGACGTGGACATAGCATTTTAATTTCCTCTTTAGAATGATGCGATATAAACTAGTTCTTTTTAATGGTCAAGTCTTTCAATGTCTTCATTGCTGTTTTTCATCATCCAAGGTATCTTAAGGATTTTTTTGGTAGCATTTTGTTTTTAATGAATCGATTTTCTTCTTTTATTGTTTCCGAGATTGTCCATGATTGACAAACATATGTTGCGATGAGGACGATGCGTGCCAGAAGTAATTTTAATTTTACCGTGCTGCTGATGTTGTGCAGACACATTTTTCATGGATTTAATTTTTGTGTTTTCTATTCTTAATATTCTTTATGATCGCTTTCTGACAGCCTCACTTGTTAGTTACTACATGTCCCAGATGTTCTTAGCTCGTTACAATTTTAAGTTCTTCACTGTTGATTTTGAGTTGGCTTTTTGTTTTGTCATTGGACATTATCTTAGTTTGTGTAATGTTTAGAGAGAGATTTTGCTCTTGACTGTTTTTGAACACACTCAGTTATCTCTTTTAATCATCATGCACTGTTTGGGAGGTTAGTGGTTAGTGAACTGGACTACAAAGGACAAGAGGTAGGGTTCGATCCCAACCGACGGCTTCTGGGTTCACCCAGCCTTAAATGGGTACTGGATTTTTTTTCTGGGAAAGTAAAGCGGCACGGGCGCAATACTGACCACATTACCCCAAAAATCATGTGCTGAAGGTCTGTAAAATGTACGGTCACTAACACCATATTCCCTATACGTCACTTGGCGTGACGGGGTACTTTACTACTTTTTACAGACACTCAATGTAGCACACAACCTAAAAACAGTCTATGTAACACACAACCAAGCTACACACGGTCTATGTAAAACACAACCAAGCTACATACAGTCTATGAAACATACAACCAAGATACACACGGTCTATGTAACACACAACCAAACTACACACGGTCTATATAACACACAACCAAGCTACACACGGTCTATGTAACACACAACCAAGCTGCACACGGTCTATGTAACACACAACCAAGCTACACACGGTCTATGTAACACACAACCAAGCTACACGCGGTCTATGTAACACACAACCAAGCTACACACGGTCTATGTAACACACAACCAAGCTACACACGGTCTATGCACAACTAAGCTACACACGACCTATGTAACACAACCAAGCTACACACAGTCTATGTAACACACAACCAAGCTAAACACGATCTATGTAACACACAACCAGCACACTCTCTATGTAGCACACATTTTACATACAGTCTGAACAACACACGTTCTACAAACAATCTATCTAAAACACAGCCTATACACAATCAGATTAACACACAATCAACGCACACAATCTACACACATTCTCTGTAACGGACAACATATAGCATCAACTATGTAAACACACACACACTACGCACAATCAATATAACACAATCAATATAAAACAATCAATATAAAACAATCGATATAACACTTATCAATATCATCATCGTCATCATCGTGTGCCGTCTCCGCAACGAAGGTTGGCTACCATGGATCGACATTCTACGCTGTTGCTTGCTTTGATGGTGCAGGCTGTCATAGATTGACTTGTCCATCTTTTGATGTTACTCGTCCATGTTAGTCTTGGTCTGCCTCTGCCTCTTTTACCTTGTATTTTTCTTTCCAATATTACTTTTAGTAGGCTGTTGTGTCTTTTAACATGCCACTAAAATTTCATTTGTCTTGTCTTAATTGTATTTAGTAGTTCTCTTTTTATTTTCAGTTGTTTTAAAACTTCATTGTTTGTTATCTTTTGTTTCCATCCAATTCTACCTATTCTTCTATAAATCCACATTTCAAAGGCTTCAATTTTCTGTTCTGTTTTCTTGTCTAATGTCCATGTTTCTGCACCATACAGGAATACTGAGAAGATGTAACATTTTGCCATTCTTAGTTTCAGCCCTGCTGATATTTGTTTTGTTGTTAGTATATTTTTCATGGCATTAAAATTACTTTTTGCCATACCTATTCTTTTGTTTATTTCAATTTTACATCATTGGTTATAGTATGTCCTAGGTAGTTGTAGCTCTGGACTGTCTCCAGATGTATTCCCTCAACTGTGATATTTAATTGTACGTCTTGAGAATTTTCTTTGTTTATGATCATAGTTTTAGTCTTTTTGATATTCATATGCAGTCCATATTTTTTGCTTGTTATGTTTATTACATTAAGCAACTATCAATATAACACAATTAATCAATATAACACAATCAATATAACACTATCAATATAACACAATCAATATAACACAATCAATATAACACAATCAATATAACAAAGCTCGTATATTGTCAAATAATCAATATCACACACTCACTGCAAGACAACCAAAAATGCTCTGTCACTCAAATCCTCCTGAAACAAACCGCCGACGCAAGACACAACCAGACTGGTAAACACATCTGTACGGTCCTTAACACAACGATCATAGTTTCCGAACCATCATCATCGAGTGTCATCTCCACAAGGAAGGTTGGCTACCATGGAGCGCCATTCTGCTCTGTCTTTTGCTTTGTTGGTGCAGGTTGTCATAGGCTGATTTGTCCATCTTTTAATGTTACTCGTCCATGCTAGTCTTGGTCTGCTTCTGCCTCTTTTACCTTGTATTTTCCCCTCCAAGATTACTTTTAGTAGGCTGTTGTGTCTTTTAACATGGCCCAAAAATCGCATTTGTCTTGTTTGAATTGTGTTTAGTAGTTCTCTTTTCATTTTTAGTTGTTTTAAGACCTCATCGTTTGTTTTCTTTTCCTTCTATCCAATTCTACCTATTCTTCTATATATCCACATTTCAAAGGCTTCAATTCTCTGCTCTATTTTCTTGTCTAATGTCCATGTTTCTGCACCATATAGGAATGTTGAGAGGATATATAACAATTTGCTACTCTTAGTTTCAGCCCTGGTGTAATTTGTTCTGATGTTAGTATATTTTCATGACATTAACATTATTGTTTGCTATTCCGGATAAATAACCAAATTCACACTATATAGATCAAAATTGCCGTATGATACTCTAATAATGTCCCTCACTGTCGAGACAATGATCAGATCACATGACCACCGTCCCAACCTGTGTTAGACCTGACAAACATGAACGAAATCTCTCAAATCGGATTACGTCACAGATGTGTAAAGTGATTAACCTTTCTATAAAACACTTAACATCAGTAATTGTAATACTGGATCGATAATTATTAAATCTTTATCTGCGATCAAATATATCCTATTTTAAGCCTGTGAAACATGGAGAACACACAACAAAATAAGAATCAATGAAGATACAGACCTTCATTAATGGATCATCATCATCATCATCATCATCATGTGCCATACCGGTTGGCGTAGGCGATCATGTCCCTCCACAATCTTTTAGCTACCGTGCATCGTATCAGTCATTAATGGATACTTGCACAGAATATAGAGATGAGAATGGAATGGGATGAGATTTCAATTTTCTATTTCCATTCTTATTTCTAATACTAGTTTTCCAACAAATCAGTAAGATTCTGTGCAATCTATTTTTGACAATAGAAACAAGATAAATAGTTCTTAAATGTTATGTAGAGCAGTCTAATAGTGATACTGACCTTCCAGGCATGTCGTAAGAGGCCACTAAGGAGGTTGATCGATGGCTTGACAAGCTGTCATTGTAAAAAGTATTGTTATGGAAACAGCACCATATATTTTAGAGCAGTGATCTCTGCAATATGTGCCACTTTGGCACGCAAGGTTTCTGTTTTTGAGATTGTGGTTATGCCCTATGTGCCGTCTTCGGCTCGAAAGGACAATAGATAGATAGATAGATAGATAGATAGATAGATAGATAGATAGAGCCAGTCTTAACTGATGGATGTAAATCATGGACAATAGGACAACAGAGAATAACATCACTGGAGGCTGAAAAAAATGTGGTTTTACAGAAGAATGTTGAGACTAGCATGGACGGCTAAGAAGAGCAATGAAAACGTTCCGAAATAGGCCAACGCAAAAAGAGAGTTATAAACAAGAAAAAGAGAGTTATAAACAAGAAAAAGAGAGTTATAAACAAGAAAAAGAGAGTTATAAACAAGAAAAAGAGAGTTATAAACAAGAAAAAGAGAGTTATAAACAAGAAAAAGAGAGTTAAGAATAAGTTAAGAAACAATCATCATTTATTGGCAATGTTATGACAAGGAACAGCTGGAATATATTGTGACAAGTGGGGAAATTGAGGATTAAAGAGATATAGGGAAGCAAAGAGAAAAGATACCAGACAGTTTAAGAGAATGGCTTGAGAGAAGGTCAACAATAGAAATGATAAATAACTGTCGAGATCGAAAGTTGTGGAGAGACATGATCACCTGCGCCAGCAGTTATGGTACTTGATGATGATGATGATAATGATGAGGATATCTCGTTTAGCCGGTCAGGTTAGACTAGACTCTAGGCTATCCCTTGGCCTTTTACGGGGATGTGGGATAGGATCTTGATCAGTTTTGATTCATCTACACTGACGCAGGAAATCATGTATGAGTCCCTGACCACATTCAAACCAGGCGCTAGAGCGTCTTCAGCCCCATACAACAATTAGCGACAAAGACGTGTTCAATGGATGAAAACCATGAAGAAATGAACATAGTGGACATGAAGCTGAATATGACGCGTACTCAGAACACTGTCATTTGAATTTTAGTTGATTTTCTCATTTGCTGTTATCTTCTTTGTTAACTATATCATCATCATCTTCTTCATCGTCACTATCATACTCTCATCAACATTGTTATATCTTCTTCTTCATAATCATCATGTGCCATATCTGTTGGTGTAGGTGATTATGTCCTTCCACAATCTTCTATACAACGTGCATCGTATCAATTCATTTTTTTGTTGTTGACTGTTTTTCATGCCATGACACCAAGCTATTTAGTATATTCTCTCTTTGTCGCCCGCGATCTCTCTTTTTCTGTATTTTGCCAATTGTAATCAAGTATTCCAACCTTCTTCTTCTTATGATGTGCCCGAAAAATGTTGATTTTTTTCTTTTTGTTTCTTATGAGCTCCCTTTTTGTGTTGGCCTCTTTGAGAATTTCTTTATTGGTCTTTTTAGCTGTCCAGAAAACTTTCAACATTCTTCTGAGAAATCCCATCTCTTTGGCCACATATCGCCTTCCCTTTGTTTGTTTACTGTCAGTGATTCGCTTCCATAGGTCAGAATTGGTTCCAAATAGCACCGATGAACTCTCTTTCTCACTTCTCTTGACATAGACTTGTTGCATAAGAAGTGCTTAATAAGAGCGATCATTATTTTTATAAAAAGGATAATATTCATAATCTTTCTCTTTATCGCCATCATCATCATCATTATCATCACCTTCATCTTCTGCAATCTTCATCATCATTATTCGCTGTAAGTAATCGAAATAGCAAAACACGATCCAGTTAAAAAAAAACAAACACAGGTCATGGTGTGCACAGAGCACTAAACTCAGGAGCTCAACAAGTCGTATTCATCACCGTCTTCATCATTATCGTCATCTTCTTCGTCATTATAATCTTGGTTTTCTTCTGATGTAAAAAAATAAAAGTAAAGTACCCCCGTCACGCCAAGTGGCGTATAGGGAAATATGGTGTTAGTGACCCTATATTTTACAAACCTTCAGCACATGATTTTGGGGTAATGTGGTCGGTATTACGCCCGTGCCGCTTTACTTTCCCAGAGAAAAAAAATCCGGTACCCGTTAAAGGCTGGATGAACCCGGAAGCCGTCGGTTGGGATCGAACCCTGCCCCTTGTCCTTTGTAGTCCAGTTTACTAACCACTGAGCTATCGCGGCTCCCTTTCTTCCGATGTAAGTGTCCTAAATCCAATTTATTTTACCGAGATTGGAAGCGCCCTCACATCGTCTGAAATAAACCCGCTATTTGTTTGCAGATACACTTACCATGTATGTTTTGTGTAATTAAAGACAAAGAAGAAATCTGCAAATGGATACCTACTGCAACTAGAAAGCTGAATACATGTCCGGTTTACCAGTCCTTAAACGAGCACACTCGTCAAATTTGTATTTTTTTTTCTTTCCATGTCAGGCGGTCTCCAGCTGTCTTAACCGTGCAGTGTGTGACGTGTATATGTCCTGCACTCCAGGTGACCTCCTAGACTTATCCTTTCCCAGGTCAAACAGATCCTCCAAAGGGAGAATTAACATTATACACTTTGGAAGTTGCGCATGCGCATTCTGGTAACAGTTTGCTACCGCATGCGCATCCGATTCGCATTGTTGTTATATATACAGTTGCAGATGTATTATTGTAGCTACTGTTTGTTATCGTTGCTAAATTGTACTTGAATGCAAAATGTTAATAATTAAAACCGTTAAGAATGTATATATCAAACATCCTTGTACATAATTACCGATAATGTTTGAATACAATATACACATTTGAAATCTGTATTACTTCAAAATGAAAGTATTTGTAAAATATTGCTATATTAATATCTAAATTACATTTAATGTTAAAGAAAAATAAAAAATAGAAAAAAAAATGGTATGTTAGAAGCTTTACGCGATAAGTAGACGACACAGATTAAACGACGTTTCGGCCCAATATGCCTTCAGCAGGAAAAAAAAAATAATTGGTGGCAAATGTACAGAAACTAAAGGATGATAAAAATAGCAGTCTAGTAAAAGGACTAAACTGAAATATAAATACTAAAGTAAACACTTAGTACGAAATACAAATTTAATGTTAAATAATGTTTTTCTTCGTTCACCAGCTTTGACCTATGACGAAGTTCCTAGTCACTAGGATCTGAATTTTACGTGTTAATCAATTTTTCCCTGGCAGCCGTGTGCACAGGGGTCCCTCGCCGCACAGGCAGATAACTCCGTCTTCGGAGGTACTCATATTTTTTTTCGTCGATGAGTAACTGACGTTTCAAGCCGGGCCCGCTGCTGAGACCAGGGGTGGTTGCCGCTGAGAGAAATCATAAATAAAAATCCCAACTGGTGCAGCCGCGATTTTAACCCACAACCTCGCTGCCTCGAGACCAACCAGTCCCCCATGTTAAATATTCATGATACTGTTAAATGTTACGGTTTGTGTTAAATGTGTGCATTATAAATAAACGTATATGTTTCAGTTAAAATACAAGGCACTGTTAAATGTTTGTGTTAAAGTATATTATTTTAATGTTAAATTTCAAAATTATATGTAAATGTTTGTTTTGCTGTTAGAAGTGTTAATGACCGTGTTAATGATGCATTTAAAAATGCATTAAAACAGCGTGATTGTATTTGTGTTAAATAACAATGGTTAAAACAACATTTGTGTTAAATATCTTTGGTATAGTTAATTTTAAATGTAAAAAAAAAAGTAAATTGCTCTCTTACACCTAGTGGCGTATAGGAAATATGCTGTCAGTGGCCATAATGGTTTCAAGACTTTAACGAGAGCTATATCTTGACAAAAGCAGAAGTGGGTGATCTGGCTAGAGACAGAGATTCTTTCAGACGGCTCTGGTGGAAGCAACGTTCTGTGGGAGATCTCGCTAGAGACAGAGAGTCTTTCAGACGAGCTGTGGTGAATGCAACGTTCTTTGGGAGATCTGGGTAGAGACAAAGACTCTTTCAGACGAGCTGTGGTGAATGCAACGTTCTGTGGGTGATCTGGTTAGAGACAGAGATTATTTCAGACGAGCTGTGGTGAATGCAACGTTCTGTGGGAGATCTGGTTAAAAATTGGAGATTATAATCAATTCCTACACCTAATTAGCTAATCCAACAGTAGAAGCGATAAAAAAACAAAACGTTGGTTCGCGAAATTCATCAGAGCTCAGTATAAGAACACTCCAGATCAGACAAGCAAAGAACAAGCAAGATGCAGAAGTGACTGTCATGTCACTTTAAGTAATACAAAACATTTGTGCAGTGTTTCAAAAGAGTGAAAGGTCAGGCAATAAAGATATATGAACATCGTCTTAAACCACTACAGCTTAGTATTCCAGAATCCTAAATATCTGCAACGATTACTTAATGAAATAAACATGACAAGCAAAACATATGGATTAGATATAAAAATAAAAAAGACTAAAACTGTGATCTTAAACAAAGATAATACTCAAAACCTACAAGTGGGCATCAAAATAGAAGGAATAGACTGGAAAAAGGTCAGAGCTACAACTACCATGGATAGGTGCATAAACCAGTGATGGAAAATGTACAACTGAAATAAATAAAAGAATTGGATTGGCAAAAACTAATTTTAATGCCATGCAAAATATACTAACATCAAAACAAATAACAGCAAGGTTAAAACTAAAAAAAAAGCAAAGTGTTATATATTTTCAACATTCCCGTATGGTGTAGAAACATGGACATTAGACAAGAAAACAGAACAGAAAATTGAAGCCTTTGAAATGTGGATTTAGAGAAGAATAGGTAGCATTAGATGGAAAGAAAAGAAAACAAACGATGAAGTCTTAATACAACTAAACATTTAACGAGAACTACTAAATACAATTCAAAGAAGACAAATTAGATTTTGAGGTATGCCAAAAGACACGGCAGGCAAACAAAAATAATCTAGGAAGAAGAAACACACGATAAATGAGGCAGATCAAGACTAACAAGGACAAGTAACATCAAAGGTCAAGTACGAGACTTGAACCGGCGTCTTAGCACGCGAGTTTCCACCCATATGTGCTCCGCCGCCTATCCAGAAATGTTCGGAGATTTCTATATAGTGTCGCCTCAAGCATCGAAACTCATATGCGAGGCGACATTCCTCACCTTTCCAGGGTAATACAATGGTACCCACTTCTGCCAACGGCTGGGTCTACCGTGGAGGTATTTTTTTTTCCAACCACGAGTACAACTCACACTGCTCCCAGCGGGAATCGAACACGGGTTGTCCGAACGTCGGTAGTCCAGTCGGGTGGTTTTCCCAACTAGGCTACCGAGGCCCCAACATCAAAGGATGGGCAACATCAAAGGATGGGAAACATCAAAGGATGGGCAACATCAAAGGATGGGAAACATCAAAGGATGGGCAACATCAAAGGATGGGAAACATCAAAGGATGGGAAACATCAAAGGATGGGCAACATCAAAGGATGGGAAACATCAAAGCATTACAACCTGCACTATAAAAGTAAGATACAGAACGGAATGGCGCTCCATGGTAGCCAACCATAGATGCGGAGACGGCACTCAATGATGATGATGATGATAATGATGATGATGATAAGTATCCCGGAGTTTAAGCACATTACAGCTATATCTCGTACTACGTTAAGTAGTGCCTACAGAAGACTCGATGTAAACTTTAACCTTCCCAATATTTGACCTTTCCCCTAAACTAGTATATGTTTGAAGAACATCTATAAACCTTGACCTTAATAATACTTTGATCTTTCACCTAGACCATACTGGATATAAAGAACGTTTGTAAACCTTGACCTTCATACTATTTTGCCCTTTCACCTACACCAGTAGTGGGCAACCTTTTATATACTAGAACCAAATATGGAAAATATGAGGATTCCTAGGTCTGGATACTGTCACGTTATAGAGTCTATATGGGCACATATACACGCAATGATTGATGAAGCTATTGTAGTGCATGTATATGTTATTGCTGGAAAGTGGAAGGGGAATGCGAGAGAGAGAGAGAGAGAGAGAGAGAGAGAGAGAGAGAGAGAGAGAGGAAGAGGGGACAGAGAGAAAAAAAGGTAAGAACGTAAGAAAGAAAAGAAAGAGAAAGAAAGAAAAGAAGAAAATAAAATAAAGAAAGAAAGAAAGAGAAAGAAAGAAAGAAAGAAAGAAAGAAAGAAAGAAGAGAGAAAGAAAGAAATAAAGAGAGAAAGAAAGAAAGCTAAAACGTCAACAATACATTACAAATATAAAGTAGAGAGATTATCTCTTTAATAAAATCGATCGGCTTCTATCACATGTTTAAATATACAGCGTAATCGAGAAACGTAAAGAAATAATCCAAAGTCCATCTTTAATCTTTCATGCGATGTACAGTTTCAATTGTGCATTACCTTTGCTCATTGGTGCTATCGTGTAACAAAGTACTAACCAAAGGTTACCAATTTTCAATCATCATCATCATCATCATCAAGTACCGGGCCTACTGGTGTAGGTGACCATGTCTCTCCACAACTTTCGATCTCGGCAGCTATTTATCATTTCTGTTGTTGACCTTCTGCCAAGCCATTCTCTTAAGCTGTGTGTTATTTTTTCTCTTTGCTTCCCTCTATCTCTTCGTCCCTCAATTTTTCCAGCTGTTTCTCCATCCCCGCCCTCGGAGGAAACAGGAAAAGCACATTAATTTTAATTAACCTCTACGGCCGGTCAAAATTAATTGGCAGGCCGGTTCTGACCCGCGGGCTTTTGGTTGCACATCCCTGACCTACAACATACATGATGTACATGGTCTGCAGACTTCGACCATGATAACATTTGATATTCTACTTAGACCAGGCTACATTATTTTTCCTCTTATTTCTTCTGCATGAACCTTTACCCGTCCACCTTAATAAGCTCAAAGAAAGCATTAGTCAACACAAAGGAACCTTTACCTGTCCACCTTAATAAGCTCAAAGAAAGCATTAGTCAACACAAAGGAACCTTTACCTGTCCACCTTAATAAGCTCAAAGAAAGCATTAGTCAACACACAGGACCCTTTACCTGTCCACCTTAATAAGCTCAAAGAAAGCATTAGTCAACACATGTGAACCATTACCCGTCCACCTTAATAAGCTCAAAGAAAGCATTAGTCAACACAAAGGACCTTTTACCTGTCCACCTTAATAAGCTCAAAGAAAGCATTAGTCAACACAAAGGAACCTTTACCCGTCCACCATAATAAGCTCAAAGAAAGCATTAGTCAACACAAAGGAACCTTTACCTGTCCACCTTAATAAGCTCAAAGAAAGCATTAGTTAACACAAAGGACCCATTACCTGTCCACCTTAATAAGCTCAAAGAAAGCATTAGTTAACACAAAGGACCTTTACCTGTCCACCTTAATAAGCTCAAAGAAAGCATTAGTTAACACAAAGGACCATTACCTGTCCACCTTAATAAGCTCAAAGAAAGCATTAGTTAAGACAAAGGACCTTTTACCTGTCCACCTTAATAAGCTCAAAGAAAGCATTAGTTAACACAAAGGACCCTTTACCTGTCCACCTTAATAAGCTCAAAGAAAGCATTAGTTAACACAAAGGACCCTTTACCTGTCCACCTTAATAAGCTCAAAGAAAGCATTAGTTAACACACAGGAACCTTTACCTGTCCACCATAATAAGCTCAAAGAAAGCATTAGTTAACACAAAGGACCCTTTACCTGTCCACTTTAATAAAGCTCAAAGAAAGCATTAGTCAACACAAAGTTGACAACAGCTCCATATCATTTCACTATATTTACAGACCATCTGTAAAATTTGAACCATAACTTTTGACTTTTGACCTTTCACCTAGATCACAATAGATTTAAACACCCCTCCCCTCCTCCTCCTCCTGTAGAATTTGACTTACACAAAGTCTGACCTCTATAATTTGCATACAAATAAAAGTATTAAATTGTAAATATTATCCACCACGAGTGGTTTAATTGAGTGTAATAGAATATGTCAAGACCGCATATATATGTCTCCCCAGCAGGGCCAATGTCTATTACATAGGACAGGGACATAAAAGTGATACAATAGATTTGCATTCATCATCGTCATCATCCAGTGCCATGTTTGCTGGCGTAGGTGATCATGTTTCACCACAACTTTCGATTTCGACAGTTATTCATCCTATCTGTTGTTGACCTTCTTCCAAGCCATTCTCTAAGCTGTCTGGTATCTTTTCTCTTTGCTTCCCTCTATCTCTTCGTCCCTCAATTTTCTCAGGTGTTACAATATATTCCAGCTGTTCCCTACTATTCTATCTATTGCCCTTCGTGCCGTAGCCGACCCATAGGGCATAGACTCAGTTACTCCTTCTCTTATCTAAATTTTTCTTCAGCAGTTTTCAATCCTTGTAAAGATCTTTTATCAAATCTCACCATTTGTCTCTGTTCTGTGCAAGCAACTCTATATCATTGAGGGAGCCGATTCCTGCTGCTCTTGCCTCTCTGATCAATGTTCTTCTCAGTGTCTCTCTGGGTCGGCCTCTTTTCCTCTTACCTGTTGTTTCCCACATGACGACTTGCTTTGTTATTAGGTTATTATCTCTTCTAATCACATGTCCAACATATGACCATCGTCTTTTCTTGATTACTGAAGATATTAGTGGTTGCTTGGCGATTTCTCTAATTTCCACATTTGTTTTGAATTCGTTCCACGCTATACCAAGTATTTTCCTACACATTTATTTTCGAATGCGTTTAACTTTGTTTCTATGTCTCTTGTTGTTTTCCAGCTCTCACATGCATACGTAAGGGTAGATAGTACGTTTGACTTGAATAGCCTATGTCATCAGCAAAGTCGAGGTTCTCCAAATGGTCTCCTTGTATCCATTCGATGCCTTTGTTACCAGGGCAGCATTTCTTCATTATCAAGCTCATAACAACCTGTTAATGAAACGTAGACACTCCTCATTACATGACCAAAAATAATGATTGTTTATTCCTAATATTGAATATTAGCTCTCTCTTTTTTGCTTTGCCCTCTTCTAGACCGTTTTAATTACTCTTCTTAGCTGTCCATTGTATTCTCAACATTCTTCTGTAAAACCACATTTCTACAGCTTCGAGTGATTTTTTTGTCTTTCTTATTGTCAATGATTCACGTCCATATATTAAGACTGGCTCTACATAACACATCAGAACTCCTTTTCTTGTTTCTATTGTTAAAAATTAATTCCACAGCATCTTCCTCATTATTTAGGAAAACTGCTTTTGCCTAAGCTTTTCTGCATCTCACATCTGTTGTACATGTACCATCTGCGGTTAACCGGGTCTATAAAAGGACGTTGCTGCTCTGGCCACCTCATTTTGACTGGAAAGCACAGCAACTTGCTAGGATAAGCCAAGACAGGTAAGTAAACTATTTTCGAGTGTTGCTTATTAAGTGTAGTTAGTTTGTACCGGGCATATAGTCCAAGCCTTAGAGGCAATGCAGGAGGAGGTCGACGCCTGGGAGTAATGACCCAGGCGGGCCCACCTCCCTCAGAGTGTCAAGAAGCTGAAGGGCCGAAATAATACTCGACGGGGTTTTTTTTCTGACGATCAGATTACCTTTTGCTGTGAAGCTCTGTGCAAAGTGTTTCCTATTATTCCCAGATATTTAAATTCATTTACCTGTTTTAATATTGTTCCACTTGTCTTTATTGTGCATTGTGGTGAAGTCTTTTTCTTTGTTGTTATCATTACTTCTATCTTTTGTGTAATTAAGGCTGTCTTTTACTTTTGCTTTCCTTTTGCTTTTCTTCCTTATGTCTAACATTTCTTTTAACTCTTATATATATATATATATTTATTTATATATATATATATATATATATATATATATATGAGTTAAAAGATATTGATGTATGGACACTTAAAAGACACAACAGCCTAATAAAAGTAATCTTGGAAGGTAAAATAGAAGACAAATCAGGAAGAGGAGGACCAAGACTAACATGGACGAGTAACATAAAATAATGGACAAGTTAGCCTTTGACAACCTGCACCTTGAAACCAAGAGACATAATTGAATGGCGCTCATGGTAGCCAACCTTCGATGCGGAGACGGTACTCAATGATAAGATAGACACCGATGATTTTCTTTTCTTTAGTTTGTATATCATTTCTGTTTGCCTCAGTTGCCATTTGAACCCCGCATTTTCAGGTTTGAAGACGAGAGCAGCAACCACCACGCCACCTAGCTCTCAACTCACGTTCTAAATTTATTTCAATGCAGATTTTTGTGTTTACGTTTTTCTCCGGAACTCTGAAAAGTGAGATGCGATGTCTAGCGATCTTCGATAACGGTTTAAAAAAAAATGGAGGCCTCGTGTGCACTCTGCGCACGTTATAGATCCTTGACATTTGGAAATTGACAAGCGTGAGGCAAATATGTAGACCCGCTGCCAGGCCAAAATTGTTGTAGAAAAATCTACATAAAACGTTGATGATAAAATGAGACTATAGTCCGTTCACAAATTTATACCCAAACTCAATATCAATTTCTCATAAACTATTTGGCATAATGTCGTCGTTTTTGGTATGCAGTCTTAGATTTTCCTGGACCTTAAGAAATTGCAATTATTAAGTCCAAAGGCAAAGTGGATTTTGCAATTATGAGTATTTATTATATCAATTGTGCACGAAAACAAATAGTGTGCAGGAAACATTAGAATTTATAGTACTACACATCACACATTGCATTGTGATTGGCTCTACTTCATATACTGCTAAGGTCAATGCTGTTTTCACCCAGTTATGCCCTTGCACTTTGAGACTGCATGATTGTTTTTTTTTACCCCCACTTAAAATTTGAAAGTGTGCCAATTATTGACCGGGTGAGGTGATTGACTGTAAAACCTTTAATTGTCTGTCCTTAAAATCTCTTGTGTATTTTACTTACGCTATATAAGCAAAATACTACATTGGTTCACGTTTTATTATAAAATATACATTTTCTTAAGGCCTAGGAAAATATCAGGCTGCAACCAAAATTTCACTGCAATCTACAGAATAGTTTTTGAGAAAATTGGTTTTGATTTTGGGCAACAATTTCTGAACTGACTATACCTCTTAAGTTGGAGAATATCTGCCTCCATGGCGAGGGACACATGAGGACTTCAGGTCAATATGGCGGATGGATAGGCCGCAAGAACCATTGAGGCTCAATCTGAAAAGTGTTCCTTGTTGCAGTTTCCGCATATTTCCAGTCCGGATTGCTGCAGGAGCTACTGAGTATAGTGCTCTGTGCACACCGTGTCTATGTTTATCAACCGGATCGTGTTTCGATATTCCGATTGCTTACGGTGAAAAATGATATCGTATGATTGACATTTCAGCTGCGTTCATTTTCGGTGCTGTTTGGCCTTATGTCATTTTGCGTGTGCTGTAGCTGCTATGATTGGATTTGTAATATCGGGACCTTCAACTAACTTTAAACATAACCATATCATGGGGACACCTCTACCGATATGAAACTGCGAAAGTGAAAAAGTGATGTTTACGAAAAATCCCCCCCCCCCCTGTACTTCACGAGATATAAAGCTGGCGTAAGCTAACAAACAAACAAACAAAGAAACAAAAATGTAATTTTCTGCTATGAATAGACACTCGATATCATCTACAACCAGATCAGGTTTCACATAGAAAAAAGAATAAAAAATATCCCTCGATCTCCCCTCGTGGAAATGGAACCTAGAACGCGTTACATGACACGAGTATACTTCAACGTTGCACCAAGCTACAAGCACAATCAATGACCCACGTGATATTGTGAAATCATTCTGTTTCAAGAGAAGAAGGGATTATTGACAAACTTTTGGGGTCGGGGGAATATTTGTAAACTTTCCAGAATTAGATCACAAAGTGGTCATTTTATTTTTTTTATGTTTTCTGTTTCTTCTTCTTCTACCTTTCAGCTCCTTGTGGAGCATACGTCTTCAACATACACTTTCCAAGCCGATATGTTTCGTGCCATTCCTTTAAGATCGTTCCATGCCTTCCCCATCATATTCATCTCTGCTTCTATCTGTCTCCTCCAAGAATTCCTTTGTCTTTGTCTTTTTCCCTGGGGATTTCAAAAAAAGGCCTGTTGTGTAATACTCTCAGTTGGCTTCCACAGTGTGTTTACTATCCAGCGCCACCGTCGTCGCTGTATCTCTTTATCCACTGGAATTTGACTGGTACATTCCATAATTCTATTTTAGTGATTTTGTCCTGCAATTTCCATCATTTTATTCTGCGTAAGAATCCATTAACGAAAGTCTGTAGTGTTTTCTGTTTAATCTCTCCATAATAGCAAAAATATATATATTCGGGAACTTAGTTAACTTCAGAGGAATATATACAAAAGATGTAGAATGGCTGAGGCAAAAGCAGCTTTCCAAAAAACGAGGAAGATGCTATGCAATCCATTTTTGACAATAGAAACAAGAAAAAGAGTTCTTAAATGTTATGTAGAGCCAGTCTTAACATATGAATGTGAATCATGGGCAATAGGACAACAGACAAGAAAATCACTGGAGTCTGTAGAAATGTGGTTTTACAGAAGAATGTTGAGAATACCATGGACAGCTAAGAAGAGTAATGAAAATGTTCTGAAAGAGGTCAAAGCAAAAAGAGAGCTAATATCCAATATTAGGAAGAAATAATCATAATTTTTTGGCCATGTAATGAGAAGAGAACAACTGGAATATATTGTAACAACCGGGAAAACTGACGAAGAGATAGATGGAAGCAAAGAGAAAAAATAACAGACAGCTTAAGAGAATGGCTTGGCAGAAGGTCAACAACAGAAATGATAAATAGCTGTCGAGATCGAAAGATGTGGAGAGACATGATTACCTACGCCAGTAGGCCCGGTACTTGATGATGATGATGTGTATTAATAAGTATCTAGCTGTGTTTTATGTTTAATATGTATATTCCTTAACATCTGTGTTATATGTTTAATATGTATATTCCGTTATAGGCTCCGGTATCACTGCAAACGAATTAAAATCTTCTTTAATTTCTTTTAATTTTGCCTTTAATGATTCCTATGTACTATTTGTTTCTCTGTATATATTTGTGTTTGATAAGTATCGTTATTTTCGTTCTAAAAACATTTCTGTTTTATGTTTCACATATATTCATCATCCCCCCCCCTTTTACGCATTTAAATATATATATATATGTGTGTGTGTGTTTTTTTTTTTTTTATTATTTATATATTTTAATATCTCTATTGTTTATTTATAAATATATATATATATATATATATATTTATTTCTATATTTATTTATTTATTTCTGCATATAATAATGTATCATAGATAGATACATTCATGTTTTTGTGCGATTTTTCCATAATAAATTTAATTATTTTCATATTTAAATTTGTCTTTTAAATTTTTTAAAATAAACTTTTGTTTTCTTTTAAAGTTGTCACATGTAATTTGCTAAATTTCCTTAAAATCTATTTATGTTTTGATAATGAAAAAAGTCTTACTATTTATTTTTACTTGTTTTCTTTTTTAATCGCTGATGAATTTTCTACTTTATTTTTCTTAACTACACCTGTGTATTATGGTTGATAATTATTTGCTTTTTCATGACAAAGACAGATGAATCCGACCGAAAAGTGGATATATATCGTGTCTTGTCGTAAACTAGCGACCTAACGGACATACTGCACTTAACGTCTTTTTAAACACGAACGATTAAGAGGTCTCACTTTTTTTATTTTTATTTTTTTTATGATTAATAAACACCTTGTTTTCTCATGACACTCATATTTTTTCTTGATAAGCATTTTAATTTTTTATATTTATGCTATTTTTTTTTTATACTAAAGTTTATGGGTCCAGTGGCTTTTATATATGGGTAAAGGCATAATCATCATTTTTTGGGTCATGTAATGAGAAGAGAACAACTGGAATATATTGTAACAACTGGAAAAATTGAGGGACGAAGAGATAGAGGGAAGCAAAGATAAAAGATACCAGACAGCTTAAGAGAATGGCTTGGCAGAAGGTCAACAACAGAAATGATAAATAACTGTCGTGATCGAAAGTTGTGGAGAGACATGATCACCTCCGCCAGCAGGCCTGGTACTTGATGATGATGAAAGGCATCGAGAAGCACAGAAATGCAAAGACGCTGTCAAAGCTGTTGATAATAATGACTTTTTTTTTTTTAAAGTAAAAAGTGGCATGGTAACAGCTTTACGTAGGTGAGAAACAAAACAAAAGTAGAACGATGTTTCGGCCAAAAGGCCTTGTAGCAGGAACAATGAACAACAACACAAAAAGTAAGTGTAACAAAAATGTGTGCTGTTGTTTCTCGTTCCTGCTGAAACCCTTTTGGCCGAAACGTCGTTCTTTTTTTTTTGTTTTGTTTCTCACCTATGTATAGTTGTTACCATACATCTTTTTCCTTTTTTTTTTGTTAATTTTCATCATCTTTTATACCTGCGTATATGTGCTTTATTACAGCTCAGTGGTTAGTGAACTGGACTACAAAGGACAAGAGGTTGGATTCGATCCTGATCGACGGCTTCCAGGTTCACCCAGCCTTAAATGAGAACCGGATTTTTTTTTTCTGAGAACGTAAAGCGGCACGGGCGTAATACCGACCACATTACCCCAAAAATCATGTGTCGAAGGTCTGTAAAAATGATGGTCACTAACACCATATTCCCTATACGCCACTTGGCGTGATGGGACTTTTTAATTATTTAAATTAATATATGCTTTATTTATAACCGTAAAAATTGATCTACCTTATTTATTATCGGTATTGCTCAATGTGTAACAAAAATAACTGTCTATATTATGTTACTAAATACGTTATAATTAATAAATAATTGTTTTCTTATATTTGTTCTTGTTTCATATAACTATAATTCATATGCTTCATTTCATAATTAAATATCAACCTTTTTTGTTTCTTTATATTTGTGTTTCATTTTATAATGAAATATCAACCTTTTTTATTCTCTAAATTTGTGCTTCATTTCATAATGAAATATCAACCTTTTTTATTCTTTATATTTGTGCTTCATTTCATAATGAAATATCAACCTTTTTTATTCTCTAAATTTGTGCTTCATTTCATAATGAAATATCAACTTTTTTATTCTCTATATGTGTGCTTCATTTCATAATGAAATATCAACCTTTTTTATTCTTTATATTTGTGTTTCATTTTATAATGAAATCAACCTTTTTTATTCTCTAAATTGTGCTTCATTTCATAATGAAATATCAACCTTTTTATTCTTTATATTTGTGCTTCATTTCATAATGAAATATCAACCTTTTTTATTCTTTATATTTGTGCTTCATTTCATAATGAAATATCAACCTTTTTTATTCTCTAAATTTGTGCTTCATTTCATAATGAAATATCAACCTTTTTTATTCTTTATATTTGTGCTTCATTTCATAATGAAATATCAACCTTTTTTATTCTTTATATTTGTGCTTCATTTCATAATGAAATATCAACCTTTTTATTCTTTATATTTGTGCTTCATTTCATAATGAAATATCAACCTTTTTTATTCTTTATATTTGTGCTTCATTTCATAATGAAATATCAACCTTTTTTATTCTTTATATTTGTGCTTCATTTCATAATGAAATATCAACCTTTTTTATTCTTTATATTTGTGCTTTATTTCATAACTAAATATCAGCTTTTGTTGCCTCTTTATAGGGTCAAAGCAAAGAAATGCAAACATGTCCGAAGCTGCAGTAAAGCTAATTTAATCTAATCAAATATAAGTGTGTGTGTTGCATGTTTGTTCCTGCTGAAGGCCTATTGAGCCGAAACGGTGTAATTTGCGTCGTCTACTTATTTCGGAAAGCTTTTACCATACTGTTTTTTTTTTATTTTTTTCTCTCTATATTTTTTTTTTCATTTCTCCTTGCTTCTTTATATTTGTGATTCCGTTTCATTGTAAAAAAGTAAGTAAAGTTCCCCTGTCACGCCAAGTGGCGTATAGGGAAATATGGTGTTAGTGACCCTATATTTTACAGACCTTCAGCACATGATTTTTGGGGTAATGTGGTCGGTATTACGCCCGTGCTGCTTTACTTTCCCAGAAAAAAAAATCCGGTACCCATTTAAGGTTGGGTTAACCTGGAAGCCGTCGGTTGGGATCGAATCCTACCCCTTGTCCTTGTAGTCCAGTTCAATTCGTTTCATAATTAAACATTAATCTCTTTGTTTATATTTGTGATTAATTTCATAATTAAACAATCTCTTTGTTATATTTGTGATTCATTTCATAATTAAACATTAATCTCTTTGTTTATATTTGTGATTAATTTCATAATTAAACATTAATCTCTTTGTTTATATTTGTGATTAATTCATAATTAAACATTCATCTCTTTGTTTATATTTGTGATTCATTTCATAATTAAACATTAATCTCTTTGTTTATGTGTGATTAATTTCATAATTAAACATTAATCTCTTTGTTTATGTTTGTGATCATTTCATAATTAAACATTAATCTCTTTGTTTATGTGTGTGATTAATTCATATTAAACATTCATCTCTTGTTTATATTTGTGATTCATTCATTTAAACATTAATCTCTTTGTTTATGTGATTAATTTCATATTAAACATTAATCTCTTTGTTTATATTTGTGCTACATTAATCAACTTTAACATAAGGCCATCTTGCACAATAGAGAAATAAAAAGCCAAGAGCCCCGTCACGTCAATTGGCGTATAGGGAATATGGTGTTAGTGACCATAATTTTTACAGACTTTCGGCACATGATTTTTGGGATAATATGGTCAGTATTACGCCCGTGCCGCTTTACTTTCCCAGAAAAAAGTCCGGTACCCATTTAAAGTCATCTTGCACAATATTATAGGACTATTGACTTCGCTTGTGTTTTTTCTTTTGTTTTTTTGTTTGTTTGTTAAATAACATTTTAAAAAAGATGTATCTGTAACAATGTTATTATTATTCTTATTATAATTTACATATTTATGTTTGTTGTCTCTGACGGAGTTGTTTCATACGCCCGGTTTGTGTGCTTTGCCCTAAATCTCCTAAAGTCTAGTAAAGTAATTAGTAAAGTCGTAAATTGTCATAATTTTTACACAAGTGGAGGTAACATTATATATTTACTGTTTGCACATTACTTATTTGATAAAACAGCCTTAGTCTTAAATCTTGCATTAACAATTTAATGTATATTCATATATAAATCGTTATAAATGTGCACTATCAACTGAAACTGACTTCGTGAAAAAACATGAGACGGTGAAGTATGAAGCCGTGTGTACTTACCACAACAGCCGGTTGAGTTTGTTCAGTCTCGGGGCATAATCCTGGACTTAAAAAGGCTTGCATCGTGAAGAATATGACCTGTAAAAACCTTGGATCATGTACAGCGGTGAATATACTGCCAGTCACAAACATCCGTCCAAACTAACAGCCTCCGAAGAGACACGAAGATAAAAAGCACACACAGTGTAACACATTACATCGTTCCTATTTATTATCCCGGCGGAAGATCACCGTGACCTGCCAATGAAATCGCGAGGAGGAACCAGAACCAGTTAGAAGTAGCGATATGATAGGAGGTTAAAAATAACTAAAGGGGGTTTCCGGGCAGTCAGCTGTTTATGAACAGAAATAGTGTATCGCTGAAAACAGGATTGGGTATACCCGAAGCTGTGTTTTTATTTTTTTTTTTTCCCCCTAAATATTTTTGTTCCATTCTACTGTCCGGCTAATGTTTTCTGTTTTATATTCACGCAGAACTTTCCCAAAACGGCTGGTTTTTAAAAATATTTTTATTTCAGTTTTAAATTAACATACACTGTGTAGAGAATATGTTCAAGAGCACAACAGGTTGTTTTTTGGTATTTTAGTTTTCTTGATTAGTTCAGCACTTTTTTTTTAGAAATATAATCATAATCTCCCGATTCTTCTGTTGAATATAATGATTAATTGTAATTATTCGGATCGACTATAAGAAATTCTATCTTTGTTTCTAATAACACGTGTAGTAGAAAATGTAATAGTTCACAAATTGGTGTCAATAGTTTTTTAATTAGCTATACTTACAAATATTTATTGTATAAATCACAAATATATTAAAATATAATTGTTATATATATATATATATATATATATATATATATATATATATATATATATATACATATATATATATATATATATATATATATATATATATATATATATATAAGTAAAGTACCCTCGTTAAATGTTATGTAGAGCCAGTCTTAACATATGGATGTGAATTATGGACAATAGGACAACAGACAAGAAAATTAATGGAGTCTGTAGAGATGTGGTTTTACAGAAGAATGTTGAGAATAAACTGGTCAGCTAGGAAGAGTAATGAAAATGTTCTGAAAGAGGTCAAAGCAAAAAGAGAGCAAATTTCCGATTTTAGAAGAAACAATCGTCATTTTTTTGCCATGTAATGAGAATAAAACAACTGGAATATATTGTGACAACTGGACAAATTGAGGGACGAAGAGATAGAGGGAAGCAAAGAGAAAAGATACCAGACGGCTTAAGAGAATGGCTTGGCAGAAGGTCAAGAACAGAAATGATAAATAACTGCCGAGATCGAAAGTTGTGCAGAGACATGATCACCTACGCCAGCAGGCCCGGTACTTGATGATGAATGATGACCCCCGTCACGCCAAGTGGCGTTTAGGGAATATGGTGTTGGTAACCATACATTTTACAGAATTTCACATGATTTTTGGGGTAATGTGGCATACATATAACAATAATAATATACAAATCCAGTGCTTCTTTTCTGGTGCACCTTTTCTTTCTTTTTTTTTTTTTTTGTATTACAATTCCAATTTATTGACAGTAGAGATATACTTTGTGGTTGTCGTGAACATCTTAAAGAAAATACATCCCCAGACGCTCAACTTCCTCTGAGGCACACTTTAGACACAATTGCTGCATCCTCCAATGAGCGTGAAAGGGGTGTGTCTCAGATGAAACTAATAGTAACTTCATCAATGTCATCTCTTCTTGTACGGACAACTTCTGAACTGATGATCATCAGGATAGTGGGTACTCCTCTCACGAAATTCATTCCCAGCACATATGTGGATTGCAGCTCGATAGCTCAGTGGTTAGTGAACTGGACTACAAAGGACAAGAGGTAGGGTTCGATCCCAACAGA
>JAVIAB010000050.1:18457374-18517374 GCA_032433765.1 Megaustenia siamemsis | reverse complement strand
AAGGGGAACCACTAAAGTGACTTATTTGTCCATCTGCTGCATCACAATGGGAACCACTAAAGTGACTTATTTGTCCATCTGCTGCATCACAAGGGCAACCACTAAAGTGACTTATTTGTCCATCTGCTGCATCACAAGGGGAACCACTAAAGTGACTTATTTGTCCATCTGCGACATCACAAGGGGAACCACTAAAGTGACTTATTTGTCCATCTGCTGCATCACAAGGGGAACCACTAAAGTGACTTATTTGTCCATCTGCGACATCACAAGGGGAACCACTAAAGTGACTTATTTGTCCATCTGCTGCATCACAAGGGCAACCACTAAAGTGACTTATTTGTCCATCTGCTGCATCACAAGGGGAACCACTAAAGTGACTTATTTGTCCATCTGCTGCATCACAAGGGGAACCACTAAAGTGACTTATTTGTCCATCTGCGACATCACAAGGGGAACCACTAAAGTGACTTATTTGTCCATCTGCGACATCACAATGGGAACCACTAAAGTGACTTATTTGTCCATCTGTGTCGTCACACGGAGTACCATTCAAATAACTGATTTGTTGATCTGTGACGTCAGAAGGCGTATCACTCAAATAACTGATTTGTTGATCTGTGTCGTCAGAAGGCGTATCACTCAAATAACTGATTTGTTGATCTGTGTCGTCAGAAGGCGTATCACTCAAATAACTGATTTGTTGATCTGTGTCGTCAGAAGGCGTATCACTCAAATAACTGATTTGTTGATCTGTGTCGCCAGAAGACGTACCACACAAATAACTTATTTGTTGATCTAAAGTTAAAATGCAGATGTTTTTTTTTCTATTTTACATTCAAGTTGATTAGAAGAAGTTGCACTTTATATTAGAGAAATGTTGGTGGTTATAAATTGAACATTACATTCATCGAAACTCTCAGGTTTGTCAATATTTATTTTTTTGTTAAGAGCATTAACTACTAAAATATCATGTTACTTTCTGTGCGTTATCACAAATTGAAACAACTTCCATAAAGTATCAATTTCAAGAAAGACGGGAATGTTCTGGAGTCAGAATATCTTCATCCAAAGACGATGCAATATTTTCAAAAGTAGAACTAAAATACCACTTTTAGATTAAAACAAGAAGCTGTGGTAGAATCTGGTCAGAGCATGCGCTCTTGAAGTGATAACTCTTCTGTTCATTGATAGATCTGAGCGGGATGAAAGCTCAATTGATGAACAAAGTCTGAATAACTGATGGTCTTCTGAAACATCATCGGTATTTAGTGTCGTCTCCGCATCGAAGGTTGGCTACCATGGAGAGCCATTCAGCTCTGTCTCTTGCTTTAACAGTGCAGAGTGCAAATGGCTGACTTGTCCATCTTTTGATGTTACTCGCCCACGTTATTCTTGGTCTGCCTCTCCCTCTTTTATTTTGTATTTTCCCTTTCAAGATTACTTTTAGTAGGTTGTTGTGTCTTTTAACATGGCCCAAAAATCGCATTTGTCTTGTTTGAATTGTGTTTAGTAGTTCTCTTTTCAATTTTAGTTGTTTTAAGACTTCATCGTTTGTTTTCTTTTCTCTCCATCCAATTCTACCTATTCTTCTATATATCCACATTTCAAAGGTTTCAATTTTCTTTTTTGCTTTCTTGTCTAATGTCCATGTTTCTGCACCTCGCAGGAAAGCTGAGAAGATTTACAATTTTTGCTATTCTTAGTTTCAGCCCTGGTGTTATTTGGTTTGATATTAGTATATTTTTCATAGCATTAAAATTACTTTTTGCCACCACTATACTTTTGTTTATTTCAGTTGTACATTTTTCATCACTGGTTATAGTATGTCCAAGGTAGTTGTAGCTCTGCACTGTCTCCAGGTTTATTCATTCAACTTTGGTATCCACTTGTAGGTTTAGAGTATTATCTTTGTTTATGATCAAGTCTTGTCTTTCAAATCAAATCTTGTTATGATTTAGTCTTTTTGATATTCATATCTAATCCATATTTTTTGCTTATCATGTTTTTTTCATTGAGTAATTGTTGTAGATCTTTAGGATTTTCTGCTGGTAGTACAATATCACCAGGATCTCTTCTGCAACAGAGAAAACAAAATAATAACAGAACAATAAATAGTCTCTTTTACTATAATTATGTTCAGACAAGAACAAAGGCCGCAATTTACAACGCCTACACCATCAGTACCCTTTTGTACGGCAGTACCCACTTCCCTGGAAGAGAAACTATATGGGGCAATCGACTCACTTAAACAAACAGCTGACTTCATGAGAGAGTCTGGAATCCTACTCTGATTAAGTCTTGATCGCAGAGAGAGAGAGAGAGAGAGAGAGAGAGAGAGAGAGAGAGAGAGAGAGAGAGTATGGCAGGGAATCATGTACACTTATCTAAAGCAAGTGAGAAGGCTAAATGCATTTCAAATGCGATGTCGTTGTATTCTTGGCATTAAATGGAAGGACAAAGTGATAAACGTGGAGGTCATTACTTGCACAGTCCTTCCAAACATCTACACGCAGCTCAAACAACGTAGGTCACGCTGGCTTGACCCCTTACACCGTATGAAAGATAGCCACATAGCAAAAGATATACTTTATGGACAACTAGCACATGGTAAAAGAACTAGGTGGCGCAAAAAAACTCCGATTTATAGATGAATAGTAAACATGACATGAAGACTATGAATATAAACATGTGAAGACATAACTGCGGACCGCAATCTTTTGTTGCGTCATTATGGTTTCGAATAAGATGATTTATATAAAGGTAAAGTACGAGACTTGAATAGGCGTCTCAGCACGTGAGATTTCCACCCATATGTGCTCGGTCGCCTATCTAGAAATGTTCGGAGACTTCTGGATAGAGTCGTTTCAAGCATCGAAACTCACGATACGAGCGAGGCAGCATTCCTCATCTTCCCAGAGTGTTACCCCGGTACCCAATTCTGCTAGCGGCTGGGTCGAACGCGGGAGTATTTATTGTTCCAATCAACGAGTACAACTCACACTGCTTCCAGCGGTAATTGAACACGGGTTGTCCGAACACCGGTAACCAAGTCGGGTAGTTTTCCCAAGTAAGCTACCGAGCCCTCCCCCTCCCCGCGCCCCCACCCCCACCCCACACACACACACATGCACTAAAGCTCCTATTCAAGCTAGAAGCAGGCAGATTCATATTTTTTTTTCTTCGTTCGCCAGCTTTTACCTCTGACGAAGTCCCTAGAGACTAGGAACTGAAATTTTGCGTGTTAATCCATTTTTCCCTGGCAGCCGTGTGCACAGGAGTCACTCGCCGCACAGGCAGGTAACTCCGACTTCGGAGGTACTCATATTTTTTTTCTGTCGATGAGTAATTGACGTTTCAAGCAGGGCCTCGCTGCTGAGACCAGGGGTGGTTGCCGCAGAGAAAAATCAGAAATAAAAATGCCAACCATATTCATCACCATCATCATCATGTGCCATACCGGCATAATGTCAACTCTCTTTGGCTTGAGCTATGATAGGAATGGAGCGGATATGGGTATTTCTCAACTGCAGTGATACTGATTCTATGATCAGAACAAAACAAAACTGTGGGAGGGGGCAAGTTAGCGAAGAGCGGAACTTGCCACCACTCTGCCCTCCCTCTTACGAAACTTAGGATTAGAACACTGAGGTCATTAACACTTCATTGCCAAAACTGTTATTGCTCTATGACTACCTGTGCCCTTACAGAAGGACAGCCCTCCAAAAAATGTTTCTTTTCTTGAAAAAAAATACTTGTAAATTAGGTAATGATAAATAACAATATCAATTATGGTAATTATTACTCAGATAATCGTTATCACTGACAGCTGATACCATCAGGGCAAAATAGCATACGATATTACCAGCGGCTAACTAATATCAAATCGTTGGATAATAGCATACATTATCGCAGACAAAATAGTCTAGCTCTCCTGCGTAAAGAAAATAAGGCTGGTGGTTCAGTAGACATTTCAGACATTCTCTTGCTTACTTGTTCTCTGTGTTGTCATGGATACGATTAGAACAAATGAAAAGGCACAGAAAAAGTAATGTCGGGGAATGCCGAGAAAATGTCAGGAGATATGTCGAAAAATGTAAATAGGTATGGGGGAAATAGGACATAATTCTCAGGGATTCTCAAACTGTATGTGTTGGGTCATTATGGATTCGAATGAGATGATTTACGTAAAGGTAAAGGGAAAGAGGCGACTAAGGAGGTTGATCGACGGCTTGACAAGCTGTCATTGTAAAAAGTATTGTTATGGAAACAGAACCATAGATTTTAGAAGCAGTGATCTCTGCAATATGTGCCATTTTGGCACGCAAGATTTCTGCTTTTGAGATAGTAGTTCTGCCCTATGTGTCATCTTCGGCTCGAAAGGACAATAGAGATAGAAACGGAAAATACGAGACTTGAATCGGCGCCTTGACACACGAGTTTTCCCCAATATGTGCTCAGCCGTCTATCCAGAAGTGTTCGGAGACTTCTGGATGGTGTCACTTCAGGTATTAAAAGTCACGATGCGAGGCGGCATCTCTCACCTTCCCAGAATAATATCATGGTACCCATTTCTGCTAGGGAGCCGCGATAGCTCAGTGGTTAGTTAACTGGACTACAAAGGACAAGAGGTATGGTTCGTTCCAATCGACGGCTTCCGGGTTCACCCAGCCTTAAATGGGTACCGGATTTTTTAATGAGAAAGTAAAACGGAACGGGCGTAATACCGACCACATTATCCCAACAATGATGTGCCGTATGTCTGTAAAATTTACGGTCACTTACGCCATATTCCCTATACACCACTTGGCGTGACGGGGGCTCTTTAATTTACTTTTACCCATTTCTGACAGATACGGCTGGGTCGACCGCGGCGGAATTTTTTTATTTTTCAAACCACGAGTACAACTCACACTGTTTCCAGCGTGAATCGAACACGTGTTGTCCGAAACTCGGTAGAAACACTTGGTTTTTCCTACTAGGCTACCGAGGGGCCCCCGAAGATTTTCTCGTTTACGGGTTTAATGGAAGATGGATATGATATCTGAGGGATGGGGATGTGGCGTTTCTATAGAAATGGGTAATGGGTTTTACGAGGTTTGGTTTGTAGATCTGTTGAATGCAGCACAGCAGTTTGCCACTGATGCTTTAGTTGATTTTCTCATGTATGCCTTTACTGAATATAAATGGCACATATTTCTTTTATTAGCGTCATCGTCGTGCCGTCATCAAGTACCAAGCCTGCTGGCGTATGTGATCATGTCTCTCCACAACATTCAATCTCGACAGTTATTCATCATTTTTGTTGTTGAACTCCTGTCAAGCAATTCTCTTAAGCTGTCTGGCATCTTTTCTTTTTGCTTCCCTCGATCTCTTCATCCCTTAATTTTCCCAGTAGTCACAATATATTCCAGCTGTTCCCTTCTCATTACATGGCCAAAAAATGATGATTATATCTTCCTAATATTGGATATTAGCTCTCTTCTATATCATCATCATCAGGTACCGGGCCTACTGGTGTAGGTGATCATGTCTCTCCACAACTTTCGATCTCGAAAGTTCTTTATCATTTCTGTTGTTGACGTTCTGCCAAGCCATTCTCTTAAGCTGTCTGATATTTTCTCTCTTTGCTTCCCTCTATCTCTTCGTCCCTCAATTTTTCCAGTTGTTACACTATATTCCAGTTGTTCTCTTATCATTACATGGCCAAAAAATGATGATTGTTTTGTCCTAAAATTGGAAATTAGCTCTCTTTTGCTTTGATCTCTTTCAGAAAGTTATCATTTCTCTTCTAAGATACACCTTCTTCTATTAAACATTCAGAAAAATGAGAATAAGCTGTATCTTAAAATAAAAAAAAAATTTTTTTTTTGCAACCAACAATATAATATTGTAACCCGAGCACTCAGATTTGCCAATCGATGTTCATTTTTATTTTATTTTTTTTTTTGTAACCAGTAGTAATTACTAAACATAGACTATTCAAGTCAAACGTACTATCTACCCTTACGTATGCATGTGAGAGCTGGAAAATAACAAGAGACATAGAAACAAAGTGAACGCATTCGAAAATACATGTCTAAGGAAAATACTTGGTATAGCGTGGAACCTATTCAAAACAATTGAAAGAGAAATCTCCAATCAACCATTAATATCTTCAGTAATAAAGAAAAGACGATGGTCATATGTTGTACATGTGATGAGAAGAGATAATAACCGAATAGCAAAGCAAGCCCTCATGTGGGAAACAACAGGTAAGAGGAAAAGAGGCCAACCCAGAGAGACACTGAGAAGAGAACATTAATGAGAGAGGAAATAGCAGCAGGAATCGGTTCCCTCAATGAGATGGAGTTGCTTGCACAGAACAGAGGCAAATGGCGAGATTTGATAAAATATTTTTAGAAGGATTGAAAACTGCTAGAATAAAAATTTAGATAAGAGAAAGAGTATCTGGGTTTATACTCTATGGCCGGCTACGGCTCGAAAGGTAAATAGTTAGATAGATAGATAGACAGATAGATAGATAGATAGATAGATAGATAGATAGATAGATAGATAGATAGATAGATAGATAGATAGATAGATAGATAGATAGATAGATAGATAGATAGATAGATAGATAGATAGATAGATAGATAGATGGATGGATAGATAGATAGATAGATAGATAGAAAGATAGATAGATAGATAGATAGATAGATAGATAGATAGATAGATAGATAGATAGATAGATAGATAGATAGATAGATAGATAGATAGATAGATAGATAGATAGATAGATAGATATAGATAGATAGATAGATAGATAGATAGATAGATAGATAGATAGATAGATAGATAGATAGATAGATAGATAGATAGATAGATAGAATAATTACTAAAATATTCAGATAACCATATTTAACTTTGCCAAGAAATATAACGTTTTGTGTCCGTTGACACAAACTAGAACCACTTCTCAACTAAATCAAATTTAAGAATGAGGGGAAAGTACGAGGCTCAGGACATCTTCATCCTTAAACTTCGCTTAATTTCGAAGACTAGAAATAAAATGACACTTTGTGATGAAAACAAACAACTGTGACGTCTAAGCGGAAGTGGATAATGTTTCTACCGGAAGTGAATGCCGCTTTCTGTGGCATTTAAATATGTTCTCTGTGGATCGTACAGAGATTACGTGTGATATGGATAAGTGTTCTTTTGGCTTCAGATTTGGGTCCTTCGTGGTGTGGATGTGGATTCTGGCGGATCTGGATGCGACATATTTAGGATGGCGGCCATTGTTGCAGAAGACAGTGCCAATACTGAAGAAAAAAAAAGTGTAGGGAAAACAAAATAGAAAAAAAAAACAGCATGGTTGAAGCTTCACGTAATAAGTGAAGAACACATATTAAAACAACGATTCGGCTCTAAAGGCCTTCAGCAGGAACAAACATACCATACAAACACAGATATGTGTATTTAAAATAAAAAAAAATAATAAAAAATTTATAACATATTAATTTCGAATTATTATTTATTTATTAGTATTATTTATTATTATTTATTTATTATTATTATTTATTATTTATTATTATTTATTATTATTTATTATTATTATTATTATTTATTATTATTATTTATTATTATTTATTATTTTAAACATGTGTCTTTGTTTTTGTTGTATGTTTGTTACTACGGAAGGCCTATTGAGCCGAAACGTTGTTTTAATTTATTTTGTATACCTATTACGTAAAGCTTCAACCATGCTGTTTTTCTCTATATTTTATTCTACATATTTTTTTTTTCATTTCGCCTTCCAATTACGCTGTGCTGCAACTTCGCATTATTATGCATTTTTATGTATTTCTTTTCTTTGACCCTGCCAACACTGAAACAGTTTTTTCGGGGTGTTTTGACTGGTTTGAGTGTGCTTTTTATTTTGTTGATTCGAGTGAATTGAAATTGGAAGTTATTGTGGGCACTCTAATTTCGGTGATGTTGTTTGAAATTGTCGACCACGCATTCGACTTGCCACGCAATGGAGCTCGACCTTGCTAACGCCGGCAACTAAGAATGGAAAATGAAAATGGCTGCAAGTGGCCTATTTTTTGGAAAAAAATTAACGCACTCGTTTAAGCCGTTTCAGTCGATTTGTTTGTTTTAAATGTGTGTTTTCGAGAAAACTGAAGTAAGCAAGTGATTGTGCCCTTTCTATTCAATGGAAGTCGTATGGAATCGACGCCTGTGCGCCGAGTAGGCTCGGTAGTCGACCATGTCAAGAAAAACTGCTACCGTGCTTTTTTTAGAAGTTGTGACATGAGTTGTGTTTTATGTTGTGTTGTAACATGATTATTGTTCTTCTTCTACCTTTTAGCTCCCTGTGGAGCATATGTCTTCAACAAACACTTTCCAAGTCGTTCTGTTTTTGCCATTCTTTTAAGATCATTCCATGTCTTCCCCATTATCTTCATCTCTGCTTCTATCTGTCTTCTCCAAGAATTCCTTGGTATTCCTCATTGTCTTTTCCCCTGCGGATTCCAAAAAAGGGCCTGTTGTGTAATACTCTCAGTTGGCTTCCGAAGTGTGTGTCCTATCCAGCGCCATCGTCTTCGCTGTATCTCTTTATCCACAGGTATTTGACTGGTACATTTCCATAATTCTATGTTAGTGATTTTGCCCTGCCATTTCCATCCTTTTATTCTGCGCAAGCATCCATTAATGAAAGTCATGATTATTAACAAGATTTTTCTAGGCAATATAAGAAGATAGTTCATCATTCCTTTCTTTCTCAACATTAAGTTTTCTATTAAAGAAAAGTAAAGAATAAAAACTACAAAAGTCAAAAAGGGAACTCATAAAAAAAAAAAAATCAGAAAAAAACAATCACTTTTTTTTTTGCGGCAACTCATGAGAGAGGAAAGTGGAATACTTGGTTACAACTGGCAAAATAAAAGGAAAGAGAGATCGCGGACGACAAATAGAGAAAATACTGGATAGCTTAGTGTCGTGGCATGAAAAACAGTCAACAACAGAACTGATACGATGCACTGTAGATAGAGGATTGTGGAAGGACATAACCCCCCCCCCCCCTCCCTTACGCAAACGGTATGGCACATGATGATGATGATGATGTGACATGAGTGGAGCGGGTTTTTGAGAATTCCTGACTGCTGTGATACTGATTCCACGACAGAATAGAATATGGGCGCAACGTATGTGGATTTGGATCAAGGTTCTATGGGATGTGACTTGAGTTCATTTTGTTACATCTTCTCAGTATTCCTGTATGGTGCAGAAACATGGACATTAGACACGAAAACAGAACAGAGAATTGAAGCCTTTGAAATGTGGATTTATAGAAGAATAGGTAGAATTGGATGGAAGGAAAAGAAAACAAACGATGAAGTCTTAAAACAACTAAAATGAAAAGAGAACTACTAAACACAATTCAAACAAGACAAATGCGATTTTTGGGTCATGTTAAAAGACACAACAGCCTACTAAAAGTAATCCTGGAGGGGAAAATTACAAGGAAAAAGAGGCAGAGGCAGACAACCTGCACCATCAAAGCAAGAGTCAGAGCAGAATGGCGCTCCATGGTAGCAACCTTCGTTGAGGAGATAGCACTCGATGATGATGATGATGTGGATAAGGGCTAAGTGTCAATACAAGTTCTGTTATCTCGTATATATACGTAGGGGGCTATAGAGCGTCCCCCCTTTAGACCCTCATTGGAAGGGTGTTCTCAGAGGTGTGTACAAATTCTATGAGGTGTAGATAAGGATTCAGTAGGTGATGCTAAGGATTCTATTAAGTGAGGATAAGGATTCCATTAAGTGAGGATAAGGATTATATGAGGTGTGGATAAGGATTCTATGAGGTGAGGATAAGGATTCTAGTAAGTGAGGATAAGGGTTCTATTAAGTGAGGATAAGGATTCTGTGAGGTGAGGATAACGATGCTATTAAATGAGGATAAGGGTTCTATGAGGTGTGGATAAGGATTATGTAAAGTGAGGATAAGGATTCTATGAGGTGAGGACAAGGATTATATTAAGTGAGGATAAGGATTCTAGTAAGTGAGGATAAGGATTTTATTAAGTGAGGATAAGTATTCTATTAAGTGAGGATAAGGATTCTATGAGGTGAAAATAAGGATTTTGTGAGGTGAGGATAAGGATTCTATTAAGTGAGGATAATGATTTCTATGAGGTGAGGATAAGAATTCTATGAGGTGAGGATAAGGATCATATTAAATGAGGACAAGGATTCTATGAGGTGTGGATAAGGTTCTATGAGGTTTGGATAGAAATTCTATGAAATGTAGATGCCTATTATATGAGATGTTGATAAAGATTTTATGAGCCGTGAAAAACGATTCCATGAGTTATGGATAATGATTTTTTTATAAAAGTGGATATGGATTCTCTGCGATGTGGATAATGGCTCTGTGTAACGTGGATAATTATTGTAGAGATGTAGATAATCCCTCCTCCCTCCCCCCTCCCCAAAAGAAAAATGCACATGAGGATTCTATGAGATGTGGATAGGGATTATGAGTCAGATTGTTAACAAACAATATGCGATGGATGTGGATGTGGATGTGGATGCTGTGAAAAGAGGATATATGTATTCAAAGAGGCGGCATGTTCTTTTATTACATTTATGCTGGGACTCTGTACATGTATTCGTAGTTTCAAAGAACACGATTCCCTCTACAAAGTATGATGTAGATATGTTAAGTTAAAAAAAATGTTAACTGTTAACTTGTAAAAAAAAAATTTTTTACTCGTATACTAATAATGGTAAACAGGTTTCTTATTTACATATGTCAGATTCATATCTTTAATACAATCTTGATGGGCTCAGTTTTACGTTAAGATTTCTTGTTCATATTAAAACGGGCAAATGAATTTAAATACCTGGGAACATTGTTTACCTCAGATGGTGGATGTACAATAGAGGTGAGATGGTAGATGTACAATAGAGGTGAGATGTTAGATGTACAACAGAGGTGAGATGGTAGATGTACAATAGAGGTGAGATGGTAGATGTACAAATGAGGGGAGATGGTAGATGTATAACAGAGGTGAGATGGTAGATGTACAACAGAGGTGAGATGCAGAATGGCTCAGGCAAAAGCAGCTTTCCCAAAAATGAGGAAGATACTACGCAATCCATTTTTCACAATAGAGACAAGAAAAAGAGTTCTTAAATATTTATGTAGAGTCAGTCTTAACATATGGATGTGATTCATGGACAATAGGACAACAGACAAAACAATTACTGGAGGCTGTAGAAATGTGGTTTTACAGAAGAATGTTGAGAGTACCATGGACAGCTAAGAAGAGTAATGAAAACGTTCTGGAAGAGGCCAAAGCAAATAAAGAGAGCTGATATCGAAAATTAGGAAGAAATAATCCTCATTTTTTTGGCCATGTAATGAGAAGAGAACAGCTGGAATATATATAAACAACTGGGAAAACTGAGGGACGAAGAGATAGAGGGAAGCAAAGAGAAAAGATACCAGACAGCTTAAGGGAATAGCTTGGCAGAATGTCAACAACAGAAATGATAAATAACTGTCGAGATCGAAAGTTGTGACGAGACATGATCACCTAGGCCAGCAGGCACGGTACTTGATGATGACGATCTCTTTTACATATTTTTAAAACTGGCAGCAGCTTACTCAGATGACCTCGCCAAACTGGCAGATATTCTCCGCTTTCAGAGGTAATCTCATTTTTATTCATCGAGTGTTTTGACTATGTTTATGTAGATTTATTTAGCTATAAACTTTGATCAGAGAACAGGCATTTTTTGCCTGCTCTTCTCGATTTCCAACTGTCAAGATTTTTTAATTTATTTTTTTAAATTATTTTTTATAGAAAATTAAATGCCTTTGAAAATAAGTGTCTACATATGATCTCAAATATAAGCTGAAAAAATACATTTCAAATGAACAAATAAGAATCAGGGTGATGTCCTAGCATCATTAAGCGCTATACATTATTTTTAAAAATGACGATCATCATTTTCAGTAGGACGTGAACTTCCGGTTAATATGGTGGATAGGCGGCAAGAACCATTAAAGGCTATGTCTGAAAAGTGTTCCTTGTTGTATTTTCCTCATATCCGGCTTGTTGCAGGAGCTACTGAGTTAAGTGCTCTGTGCACACCGTGAGCTGTGTGTTTCATCTGTTTTGATCATGTTTCGATATTCCGATTGTTTACGATGAATGATGATAACGGATGATGGAGAACAGATGGCTGTGTTCACTTTCTGTGCGGTTTCGCCTTATGTCTTTTGGCGTGTACTGATGAAGACTACAGTTACCGTTCTTTGTTTATGAGATGAGATTCGGATGATTACGTTGGCACGGGCGGTTGAGCAATTATTGATTTTAATTCGTTTTCTGTGATACAGGGGCCTTCCATAATCAGAAATAACCAAAAAGTAACCTTGTTTCAAATGCCTCGTTAGATAAACGGTTTGAGAACTACTGCAGTAATAAGCGCTTTGAATGACTCATAAATGAGCTCATCTGGCCGATACATACATCCTAATTCATCGTTGATTCTTTTGTTATATGGCACTTCGAAATGGTGATAGTGCAATGGGCTTATATGTAAACAGAGGTAAAATAAATAAACTAGTGTAGTGAAAGGTAGTATGTTTCTAGTTTGTAGAGTGGAGACTTTCGGCAGGTCATATACAACAGTTGGAGATACAGATTTATAGGTGTAGCATCAGTACATGATGTCCCAGTGAGTCACAAGGAGAAAACTTGAGTCGTTGATGCTGTCCCAGTGAGTCGCAAGGAGAAAACTTGAGTCGTTGATGCTGTCCCAGTGAGTCGCAAGGAGAAAACTTGAGTCGTTGATGCTGTCCCAGTGAGTCGCAAGGAGAAAATTGAGTCGTTGATGCTGTCCCAGTGAGTCGCAAGGAGAAAATTGAGTCGTTGATGCTGTCCCAGTGAGTCGCAAGGAGAAAACTTGAGTAGTTGATGATGTCCCAGTGAGTCGCAAGGAGAAAACTTGAGGAGAAAATGTGAGTCGTTGATGTTGTCCCAGTGGGTCATAAAGCGAAAATATAAGTAGCTGATGATGTCCCAGTGAGTCACAAGAGAAAATGTGAGTGGTTGATGTTGCCCCAGCGAGTCATAAAGAGAAAATGTGAGTAGCTGATGATGTCCCAGTGAGTCGCAAGGAGAAAACTTGAGTCGTTGATGATGTCCCAGTGAGTCACAAGGAGAAAACTTGAGGAGAAAATGTGAGTCGTTGATGTTGTCCCAGTGAGTCATAAGGAGAAAATATGAGTAGCTGATGATGTCCCAGTGAGTCATAAGAGAAAATGTGAGTGGTTGATGCTACCCCAGTGAGTCATAAAGAGAAAATGTGAGTAGCTGTTGATGTCCCAGTGAGTTGCAATGAGAAAATGTGAGTGGTTGATGATGTCCCAGTGAGTCACAAGGAGAAAACTTGAGGAAAAAATGTGTGTCGTTGATGATGTCCAAGTGAGTCATAAAGAGAAAAATATGAGTGTTTGATGATGTCCCAGTGAGTCATAAAGAGAAAACATGAGTGGTTGATGTTGTCCCAGTCAGTCATAAAGAGAAAATTTGAGTGGTTGATGTTGTCCCTGTGAGTCATAAAGAGAAAATGTGAGTGGTTGATGATGTCTCAGTGAGTCACAAGGAGAAAACTTGAGGAGAAAATGTGAGTCGTTGATGATGTCCCAGTGGGTCACAAAAGGAAAATTGAGTCATTGATGTTGTCCCAGTCAGTCACAAATGGAAAATTTGAGTCATTGATGTTGTCCCAGTGAGTCACAAATGGAAAATTTGAGTCGTTGATGATGTCTCAGTGAGTCACAAATAGAAAATTTGAGTCGTTGATGTTGTCTCAGAGAGTCACAAATGGAAAATGTGAGTCATTGATGCTGTCCCAGTGAGTCACAAATGAAAAATTTGAGTCGTTGATGTTGTCTCAGAGAGTCACAAATGGAAAATTTGAGACGTTTATGTTGTCCCAGTGAGTCACAAAGAGAAAATGTGAGAGGTTGATGTTGTCCTAGTGAGTCACAAATGGAAAATTTGAGTCATTGATGTTGTCCCAGTGAGTCACAAATGGAAAAATTTGTGTCATTGATGTTATCTCAGTGAGTCACACAGAGAAAATGTGAGTCATTGATGTTGTCTCACTGAGTCACACAGAGAAAATGTGAGAGGTTGATGTTGTCCTAGTGAGTCACAAATGGAAAATTTGTGTCATTGATGTTATCTCAGTGAGTCACACAGAGAAAATGTGAGTCATTGATGTTGTCTCACTGAGTCTCACACAGAGAAAATGTGAGAGGTTGATGTTGTCCTAGTGAGTCACAAATGGAAAATTTGTGTCATTTATGTTATCTCAGTGAGTCACACAGAGAAAATGTGAGTCATTGATGTTGTCTCACTGAGTCACACAGAGAAAATGTGAGAGGTTGATGTTGTCCTAGTGAGTCACAAATGGAAAATTTGTGTCATTGATGTTATCTCAGTGAGTCACACAGAGAAAATGTGAGTCATTGATGCTGTCTCACTGAGTCACACAGAGAAAATGTGAGAGGTTGATGTTGTCCCAGTGAGTCACAAAGGGAAAATCTGAGGACATTTTCAGCATCTCCCAGTAGGGCCGGTTTTTGGCAAAATGACGTCAGCCGTCTATAACTGAATAGTTGAAATAAATCAGAAACTGTGGGTGATTTCGCGATTTCTTCTCAAACCGTGGGCCTTAGTAGAACTAATAACTCCCTGTGGCTTGAACATAATTTATATTGTAGGAAAGGAGAGCATCACTTCTCTAAGATATCGTTTAGAATTTAGGAGATAGTAGCAATTTTACTCTCATCTATTATTTTCTCACTTCACATACCATTTAAGGGAAGTGAAAAGTCGAGGTAGTTGAAATTTGTTCCGTTTTTCTTTTATAGTTGATATGTGTCTGAAATTGTTCCGTTTTCTTTTATAGTTGATAGTGTCTGAAATTTGTTCCGTTTTCTTTTATAGTTGATATGTGTTGAAATTTGTTCCGTTTTTTTTATAGTTGATATGTGTCTGAAATTTGTTTCGTTTTTTTTATAGTTGATATGTGTCTTATTCAACGGCCTAGAAAGCGAAAATAGCAAAGTGTGTGGTACACATGAGGCATATTCCGAACACGGAAGACGAATATGGCAGACCACCGTGAAAGAGATTGAGCCTCATCACATAACATTCCAAAGAAAGCCATGGAGAGAAATTCTAACTATTGTTTTAGGAACGAACTATCTTTGAAATGTAGATCTATCGAAGAATAGGTAGAATTGGATGAAAAGAAAACAGACGATGAAATTTTAAAACAACTAGAAATGAAAAGAGAACTACTAAACACAATTAGAACAAGACAAATGAAATTTTTGGGGCATGTAAAAGACACAACAGCCTAATAAAAGTAATATTGGAAGGGAAAATACAAGGTAAAAGAGGTAGCGGCAGACTAAGACTAACATGGACGAGTAACATCAAAAGATGGACAAGTCAACCTATGACAATCTGCACTAACAAAGCAAGAGACAGAGTGGAATGGCACTCCATGGTAGCCAACCTTCGATGCGGAGACGGCACTCAATGATGATGATGTGCCTTATATAGATATAGAGATGTTTCTAGAATAGAATTGTAAAAGTTTTGATGTTATTAGAGAGTGGAAATATCAAGAGCAAGCTCTCGAGACGGTGGATAGAAATATATTACTGAAACATTGGCTCATTACGGAGTAAATGATCACTTTATGTGATGGTTGCAAGAGCTCGTATAGAAATATATTATAGGAAACATTGGCTCATTACGGAGTAAATGATCACTTTATGTGATGGTTGCAAGAGCTCGTATAGAAATATATTATTGGAAACATTGGCTCATTACGGAGTAAATGATCACTTTATGTGATGGTTGCAAGAGCTCGTATAGAAATATATTATTGGAAACATTGGCTCATATCGGAGTAAATAATCACTTTATGTGATGGTTGCAAGAGCTCGTATAGAAAATATGTTATTGGAAACATTGGCTCATTACGGAGTAAATAATCACTATGTGATGGTTGCAAGAGCTCGTATAACAACTGCAGAAGTTGATTAGAGCAAGTATATGGCCCTTTTCGTCTTGGCAGACGGTCTAGTGGAGGCTATTGTTTTTTTTTTTTTGAGGTTTTGTTTTTGCCGAACAGCTTCTCTCGTGGCTAATTCTACCAATGTTTGACAAACACACACGGCCACAGAATGAACAATTCAGGCCCACTGATCCACAGGATTTTCCATTATTTTTTTCATGAGTCTTTCAATTCTAAGTTTTGCCTTAGCACAGTCTCAAATGATGTTATACCATTCCTTATACATTCTCTCCATGATGTGCGATCACTTGCCAAATGTTCCCAGTCATTTTCACAGATGGAGAAGTCATTCACAGATGATTTGTAGATATCTCTATATCGTAGTTTATGTCTGCCGATTTGTCTTTTTCCGTATGTTAGTTCACCATATAGTATTTGCCTGGTGATGCGTTTTTCTTCCATTCGCTGGACATGCCCCAGCCATCTTAGTCTTCGACATCTGAGTATCGTCATGATTGTTCGGGTCTTAGCACTTTGCAGATTAGAGAGTAAAGGAACATCAAAACCATTCGCTGTAACATCTGGAGTAAAACAAGACTCCGTCTTGTCACCACTCTTGTTTATCACTTACATTGACAAAATATAAAAGGATGATGAATCACAAAGTGAAGAAATAAATGAACTAAGTTTTGCAGACAACCAGGCCCTGGTAGCTTTCGTTAAAACAGAACTTCCACAACCTCTATTGACTTTGAATAAGAATGTATAATTAATAAATAAATGAGGAAGATACTGTGCAATCCATTTTGATAATAGAGACAGAGAAAGAGTTCTTAAATGTTATGTACAGCCAGTCTTAACATATGGATTGAATCATGGACAGTTAAAGAACAGACAAGAAAATCACTGGAGGCTGAAGTATTAATTCATTTATGAGAGATGTTAATTAACTTATTTCACGGTTTTATTATTTTTTTTATTGAGACGCAGTACAGTGTTCCAAAGTTGGCAATAAATAAAACGGCCGTCTATTGGCTCTACCTCTATATGTTTTCATAAAACACAATTTTATTAGTTGCTAACCTGTTGTCATAGTAACAAGGAGCATTATTGCAAAAATATCGTCTCAAGATCTCATACATATTGCAAGGTCAATAGATACCGTTGTACGGTTATAGTAGGTTTGACCTCCATCGACATTGAAACCTATTTATTAGTGAACGCTCCAATTGCATGAACTCTGTCGTGGCGATAGAGTGGCTGGTTGTACATTGCCATTTAACTTATTGAGCTGGAATGTGATTATATTGAGTTTTCTGATAAAATATTAGAGAAGTGGCCTCCCTTGCTTTCTTTGAATATCAGCCGCTGTTGGGCTCATGCATCAAGATATGATTTGTCATGGAACCCACGGGTAAGAGAAAGCAGGAAGGACCAAGATTACTCCGAGAAGAGAAATCGTAAACATCTTCATGTATTGGCCTTGATTGGAAGGTAACAAAGAACGTTTAATAAATGAGGGTGAACATGATTTGTCCGTGACCTATGCTCCTAAAAGGGCGTGAAGAACATTTATTGATCGATTGATGTCCGTCTGATAGATGCTGCCTGCCGTCATTGTATATTACATGTCGAAGACATGATAGTTTGTCTTTCACGTTAAGTGGAACCGTCTGCGATATCGCCGTCATTGTGTTCCTATCTCTATGTGCACCGTAAAGATGACATTTTTGCAGTTATATTTGTTTATATCTGGAGATCATTCGCTGTGACATAGCCCAGTCTCTCCAACGTCTAACTTTATGTACACAAACGGTTAGCTCCCTATTACGTCTTGAACGCAGTCGAATTATTTAAACAAATTTTTTTTGTTCTTGCTTTCTTGCTTTCACCATTGATTATTGTTATTGACGGAATGCTACGAGCTGATGTAGACAGGATGACTTTTGACTCATTGATGTAGACAGGATGACTTTTGACTCATTGATGTAGACAGGATGACTTTTGACTCATTGATGTAGACAGGATGACTTTTGACTCATTGATGTAGACAGGATGACTTTTGACTCACTGATGTAGACAGGATGACTTTTGACTCATTGATGTAGACAGGATGCCCTTTTGACTCATTGATGTAGACAGGATGACTTTTGACTCACTGATGTAGACAGGATGACTTTTGACTCATTGATGTAGACAGGATGCTTTTGACTCATTGATGTAGACAGGATGACTTTTGACTCATTGATGTAGACAGGGTGACTTTTGACTCATGATGTAGACAGGATGACTTTTGACTCATTGATGTAGACAGGATGACTTTTGACTCATTGATGTAGACGGATAACTTTTGACTCATTGATGTAGACAGGATGACTTTTGACTCATTGATGTAGACAGGATGACTTTTGACTCATATATGTAGACAGGAGACTTTTGACTCATTGATGTAGACAGGATGACTTTTGACTCATTGATGTAGACAGGATGAACTTTGACTCATTGATGTAGACAGGATGACTTTTGACTCACTGATGTAGACAGGATGACTTTTGACTCATTGATGTAGACAGGATGACTTTTGACTCATTGATGTAGACAGGATGACTTTGACTCACTGATGTAGACAGGATGACTTTTGACTCATTGATGTAGACAGGATGACTTTTGACTCATTGATGTAGACAGGATGACTTTTGACTCATATATGTAGACAGGATGACTTTTGACTCATTGATGTAGACAGGATGACTTTTGACTCATTGATGTAGACAGGATGAACTTTGACTCATTGATGTAGACAGGATGACTTTTGACTCACTGATGTAGACAGGATGACTTTTGACTCATTGATGTAGACAGGATGACTTTTGACTCATGATGTAGACAGGATGACTTTTGACTTATTGATGTAGACAGGATGACTTTTGACTCACTGATGTAGACAGGATGACTTTTGACTCACTGATGTAGACAGGATACTTTTTATTTACTGATGTAGACAGGATGCCCTTTTGACTCTTTGATGTAGACAGGATGCCCTTTTGACTCATTGATGTAGACAGGATGACATTTGACTCATTGATGTAGACAGGATGCCCTTTTGACTCACTGATGTAGCGGGTCGTAATGGCTTTCTGGAAATTCCCGACCGTTACTGGAGAAGTTGGAGGTGGTCTAACCCAGGCTACGCTGGAAACTACTAGTTCGGCTCAGCTGTACTGCAATACTGGGTCTTATGTATCAGCAACAGCCACTTCTACAGGGAACACGGCGATCCAAGCTTCTGTTAGCCAGTCTGTTTTGACGCAGACTATTACCAGGGGAGACCACGAGGAGGTAGAACTGCTAGGTCTTCCACCCGTTGACAGAAAGAATAGCTGATTTCCTGGCGCAACCTATGAGCTAAGTAAAGTAAAGTAAAGTCAAGTCAAGTAAAGTATAGAGTCCCGTCACGCCAAGTGGCGTATAGGGAATATGGTGTTAGTAATCATACATTTTACAGACTTTCAGCACATGGTTTTTTGGGTAATGTGGTCGGTATTACGTTTGTGTCGCTTTACATTCCTAAGAAATATATCTTAAAGGCTGGGTGAACACGGACCCCGTCGGATGTGCTCGAACCCTTCATCTTGTCCTTTGTAGTCCAGTTCCCTAAACACTGATCTATCGCGACTCCCTTATCAGCTAAGAGTCGCTGACAAATTCAGCTCTGTTGCTGCTATACGTCTCTACCTTCAAGATTTTTTCAAAGAGAACTCACTCACGTACACCGTATCGCTAAGAAATAACACGTTAAAACTCACGTATTTTAGCAATTCAATACGTTGCATGTGATAATACATAACATTTCTAATAAAAAAGAAGATGTGATATATCAATAGTTTTCACATGAAGAATATTCATAATAGACCACGATGTTTAGGAGATGTGAATCTTGACATTTACTGTGGAAGAAATCTACCAAGTGTCCTAGACGTAATGACTATTACTTCTACTAATATAGTCTGACGACATTAATCTATACAAGTGTCACGAACGGGCAAATAATAAGAAGCAATGATTTGCAAGCAGCTGGGAGCTATTGCCTTAATTGCTAGTTTGTGGAGTCAGTATGTCAGATTTTCAGTAGTTGATGCGTTCATTGCTGACCAGAACGGTTCGGGTTTCAATTTTCGGATGTGGCGAATTTTGTTTCTACAAAAGCGATACGGGATTCGCAAAGCTGCTAAGATTTTGTTTGTTTTGTTTTGTTTGGGGGGGGGGGGGTGGCGACCTGGCGTGAAATTGACCAGATTATCTATATAACATGCCGCTGGTCATTGCTTTCTTGCGTTCATCTGATGACTAACGGAACACACTTCTTCATCATCTGCACCTACAGGGATGTTAATTTGGCAATGATTACGTTATATCGTGATTTCTATAACTGTGATATTTGCGCCTTTCATCCCAGTACATCCGAATTTAGTACGGTATTTATTTATTAACGGGGTTGCCTTCCCTCTCGATTCCTATTCATTAAGTGACACTAGACTGGTTGTTGTGTTACCAGAGGCACCACGAAGAGGTGGAGGGCAGTCAAGATGATCCTAGTTCACCGACCCTGGCGCAAGCCAACATCTGGTAATATATAAAAAGCTCAGAAAAATATTACGCCCATAGGGCGAGGAAAGAACTCTCTAATATATGCAGGATTTGTATTTTTACGTATATACTTGATCAGCATTTCAAAAAGCGAGGAAGATACTGTGCAATCCATTGTTGACAATAGAAACAAGAAAAAAGAGCCCTTAAATGTTATGTAGAGCCAGTCTTAACATATGGGTGTGAATTATGGATAATAGGACAACAGACAATAAAACACTGGAGGCTGCAGAAATGTGGTATTACAGAAGAATATTGCGAATACCATGGACAGCTAAGAAGAGTAATGAAAATGTTCTGAAAGAGGCCAAAGCAAAAAGAGAGCTAATTTCCAATATTAGGAAGAAACAATCATCATTTTTTGCCATGTAATGAGAAGAGAACAACTGGAATATATTGTAACAACTGGGGAAATTGAGGGCGAAGAGATAGAGGGAAGTAAAGAGAAAAGATACCATACAGCTTAAGAGAATGGCTTGACAGAAGGTCAACGGGGGAGCAGAAGCGCCTGCCACCTGCGGTCGCAATAGCAGGGTCGGCGCACCATCAGCTGACCAAGACCTTAGCTGTTCATTCTGCTCGTGGTCTCCCTGGAAACAGTCTGCGTCAAACCAGACTGGCTAACAGAAGCTATGATCGCCGTGTTCCCTGTAGTGGTGGCTGTTACTGATATAGAGGACACAGTATTGCAGTACCTCTGGGCTGGACTAGTAGTTTCCCAGCATAGCCTGGGACATACGAACTCCAACTTCTCCAGTAAGAGCCGGAATGTCAAGCAAGCCATTACGACCCGCCACATCTTATGAGTCAAATGGCAACCTGCCCGCATCAACTCGTGGCAATCCGTCAACAACAACAACAGAAGGTCAACAACAGAAATGATAAATAACTGTCGTGATCGAAAGTTGTGGAGATATATGATCACCTACGCCAGCAGGCCCGGTACTTGATGATGATGAGAGAAGTAGACATCGACTCTCACTACCCAGAGATCAGGGTAAAGCCACGAAGAAATTACGGATTCATTTATCTTTTTCTTGAAAAATATTCTCCCTGATGGATTTGAACTCTGGTCCTTCATGTCCAAGGGTTAGTGTCTTACTTCTAGACAACGCAGGCGCCGTATAGAGTTAACAACAGAACTGATACGCCGCACTGTTAAAAGGAGTATTTGTTGCTGAGTAGTTAGCGTGCTCGTTTCCTGATCAGTGGGTTCCGGGTTTGATTCTAAGAAGGGGTTAAGGCAAAGAAATGCAAATGAATGCATAAAAAATGCGAAGCTGAATAGTAGCAGTAAAGCTGAATATGAGGAAAAATAAAAAAATACAAACAAATGGTAAACATGTGTCGTTTAGTCTGTGTCGTCCACTTATCACGTAAAGCTTCTAACATACAATTTTTTTGTATTTTTTCATCTTTCCTTTGATTCTAAGAAATGGCTTCATTTTTTTTCGGACCGACATGGTCCCAGGGTTCACCCAGCCTCTAAAAATGGGTACCTGAGTTTTTTTTCTGAGACGCACAGACGGTCTGGTGTGGTACCGACCACATCACCCAAAAGTGTTATGTGGTCATGGAAAAATATGGTCACTAACACCACATTACCCATACGCCGAGGAAATAAAGGATAGGAAACTTTGGAGAGACATGATTGCTTATGACGGGTGTAAGTAAAAAGTAAAGTAAAGAGCCCCGTCACGCCATGTGGCGTATTGGGAATATGGTGTTAGTGACCATAATTTTTACAGACTATTTTGTACATGATTTTTGGGGTAATGTGGTCGGTATTACGCCCATGTCGCTTTACTTTCCCAGAAAAAAAGTCCGGTACCCATTAAAGGCTGCGTGAACCCGGAAACCGTCAGTTGGGATCGAACCCTACTTCTTGTCCTTTGTAGTCCAGTTCATTAACCACTGAGCTATCGCGGCTTCCACGGCAACTGGTGTGGCACATGATAATTAAAAGGAATCCATGGACGCAGCCATATTGTGCGTGCTACGTCATCATATTGGCTCATCGTGTGTCCCAAGACCGACCACGCGCTAATCTTGCGATCTGTTGTTTGATGTGCAACGGGGATAATCTGACGACGAACTGTGTTTTGTATGTTCGGAGTTGGAGTTAAACACGATGTCCTAACATCATCAAGCTCTATACATTTAAATACTATGACGATCATCATTTTCAGGAGGATGTGAATTCCGGGCAATATGGTGGATAGGCGGCAGGAACCATTGAGGCTATGTCTGAAAAGTGTTCCTTGTTGCAGTTTCCTCATATTCCAAGTCCGGCTTGTTGCAGGAGGTACTGAGTTAAGTGCTCTGTGCACGCCGTGAGCTGTGTGTGTCTCATCCGTTTTGATCATGTTCCGATATTCCAATTGTTTACGATGAATGCTGATATCGTATGATAGGGAACAGTTAGTTGGCCGTGTTCACTTTCTATGCGGTTTCGCCTTTTGTCTTTTGACGTGTGCTGAGACTGCTATGATAGGGACTACAGCTACCGTTCTTTGTTTGGGAGATGAGTTAGTAATTCGGATGATTACGCTGACACGGGCGGTTGAGCAATTATGGATTTTAATTCGTTTGCAGTAATACCGGGGCCTTCCATAACCAAATGAAAATCTATTATCCACATTTTATTTACAAAAACTGGACAAAACAAAACTGGACAAAACAAAAAGGACAAAACAAAACAAAACAATACAATTCGTTTTGATATCCAGACAGTTTTATTGTTTGCTAAAAGAAATTAAGTAATGAAATGTGTACTAAATAACTTTACAATAATTAATTAGTATGTGACCTTTTGACACGGATGCACTTCTCATTAAAAAAAAAAATGTTCGCACTAATTAACTACAAGAAACAATTCACACCGACTTTGATTACTATAATACATGACCGCATAAAGTTCACACAAAATGATGCAAGATGTACAGTTATTGGTAATACGGAGAACATGTGCATAATAACAGCTTCTTTGGGAGCAGTCGCAGAGAGGTAAGATTGATATCAACATTGTAACGATCTGTTTATGCATTGATTAATTGGCAATTCCAGCTCAAAATGTAACGGTTAAAATTACATTTTCAATTATGCATTAGAATATGACAAACACTTCACGCGAAAAGTATACATATAAGTATGAGCCAATGTTTAACGTACTTTGTACACACATTTCGTATGTTACTGTTCCTTATATGATTATGGTGTAGTTATGTTTAATGATGGGGGTCATAAAATGATATGATGACGGGTTACTGTTACATGGGGACTGGGTGGTCTAGTGCAGTGTTTCTTAACCGGGGGCCATATAGCCCCAAAGGGGGGTGGGGGTCACAGGATACTCCTTGGGATTGGGTTCGTGGAGGGGGGGGGCGGGTCACAGGTAAAAATGGCGTAATTGGGGGGACCTCGGTAGGAAAAAAAATAAGATGTCGTTCTCTGGACAGAAGGATGAGGGTTCAAATCCCGTCCAGGGGCGGTGGAAATTTTCCCCTCGAAACCGTGGTTTTTCCGTCGCTTTATCCTCTCCTGTCTCTGGACGGTGCATCCGATGTTTAAACCCTTTCGAATAACGACGAAAAACATGAAGTCCCGTGTGGACTCGCGCACATTAAAGAACTCTCGGCAGTTAAAAATGTTAATGAGTTGGGGAAAAATCATGGCTACCCGGCTAAACATGGCTAATAATAATAAGTTAGCCATACCAAAGATGTGACAGACTGAAAGGTGTAAATATTTCAGCTTAGTAGCGACACAACACATCTACGTCCACTTAAGAAGAATATAAGAAGATTATAATGGAGAGCAAGGTGCAGGTAGACAGGAGAGAGAGAGAGTGAGAGAGAGAGAGAGAGAGTGAGAGAGTGAGTGTGAGAGTGAGAGAGAGAGAGAGTGAGTGAGAGAGAGTGAGAGTGAAAGAGAGAGTGAGAGAGTGAGAAAGAGTGAGAGTGAGAGTGTGAGAGAGAGTGAGAGAGAGAGTGAGAGTGTGAGAGAGAGTGAGAGAGTCTGAGAGAGTGTGAGAAAGAGTGAGAGTGAGAGTGTGAGAGAGTGTGAGAGAGTGTGAGAGAGAGTGAGAGAGAGAGTGAGAGAGAGTGAGAGTGAGAGAGAGAGTGAGAGAGTGAGAGAGAGTGAGAGAGTGTGAGAGAGAGAGCGTGAGAGAGAGTGAGAGAGAGTGAGAGTGAGAGAGAGAGGAAGACCAAGATCAACGTGGGTGCAATACGTCACAGACAAACTGGACATGACTGCCGCAGACACTGGACATATCGCGGACGACAACTAAAACTTTAGTGCAGCAGTCAGGGAGCCAAGTTTCAATAGGGACAAACAAGAAGATGATAATGAGGGTAAAGCGATGACAACGGGCCTTCTGGTTGGACTTAAACTTAAGACAGCGCTCTTCCTAGTTAAAAGTATCTACATGAGACCAGACTTAATTCTTTAGAGTAATTAAATTGAAAACCTCCGGGAGGGGGCAGAAGCGCGTGCGGTTCTCAATAGCAGAGTCGGCGCACCATAAGCTGACCAAGACCTAGCAGTTCTACCTCCTCGTGGTCTCCCCTGGTAACAGTCAGCGTCAAAACAGGCTGGCTAACAGAAGCTAGGATCGCCGTGTTCCCTGTAGTGGTGGCTGTTATTGATATAGAAGACCCAGTATTGCAGTACCTCTGGGCTGGACTAGTAGTTTCCCAGCATAGCCTGGGTCAGAAGAACTCTAACGTCTCCAGTAAGAGCCGGGAATCTCAAGAAAGCCATTACGACCCGCCACATAAAATGAGTCAAAGGCAACCTGCCCGCATCAACTCGTGGCATTCCGTCATCAACAAAAATTGAAAACTTAGTCTTTTCGGAAACTAGCGATATAATGTAGATCTGTGTTCTGACTTAGCAATTGGTGTTCAGCACGTCTGATGGCGCCTTGTTAGACCAAATGCAAAATATTATCTATATCCTCTGTCAATATCCATCTTTATAGAATGCCCTGAAACAACTGGAGCACATTGTGAATTCCTGCTTCCATTGTCCACCACGATGTTGTTCTTGGTGTACCTCTCATTCGTCTTACTTTCACAATCTACTTCAAGAAAATTCCGATTTCTTCTTAGTACGTGACCGGTTCATATTCATCTTCAGCCCCTTGTCTAGTACACGATCTACATCTTGTTGGAACATAATTACGACAAATTTATGCTTACGTCCATGGACATGCGGGAGTACAGGGAAATGAAAGAGCGGAGAGGTTGGCTAGCTGTGCTGTTGTTGAAGACGGTTAACCAATGGATCGGGCGGACGTCATTAATGCCCTCCGAGATGTGGGAAGGCCACAGGGCTTCGACAACCATGAGTCCACGTCACTCCTTGGGATGAAAGAGATGGGAGTTGAGATGGACACAGCCAGAAACAAGAAACTTAGTGGGCGTGTAAGAAGACTTATCAACCAACACAGAGATGGAGTCGTCAGTCGCTGGACACAGCAGGACGTGCTGAGGAGGGGATCTGAGCCTAGACTATTACTATCACCTTCAACCTTCATCACAGCTTATCACCTCCCAATTTATGCAGCTTAAAAAAATATATATATATATATAATAATGGTACCTGACTCAATGACTTGAGGGAAAAAGATTTCAAGAAAGAACATTAACATACCACTCTTTCTGCTCCATACATTTCTAAATTCTATTGTCTGTAATGATAATGTTTAATATTTTAGTTCCCTATAGCATTATATGATATGATACATTTATTTTCAGAGATTCATGAAATATTGAGACCATGGATAAGACACAATACGAAATAAATAAAGAGCATTGTCTTGGGTGTTGCATTTTTTTTTATCTCGACGCTGTGAGGCGCAAGTGGATAACAGAAGAAATAGAGAGAGAGAGAGAGAGAGAGAGAGAGAGAGAGAGAGAGAGCGAGAGAATAAAATTTCGTGAAATATATATATAAGGAACGTAAACACTTTTAGCTAGTCCGTACAATCAACCCCACACACTGTGCAATTATATTCATGGATATGTGCGACTCTTTAATTTACAAAAGCAGATTCACTCTCAGCTACATATGTAATCTGCGATCATTCACTTACAAAATATAGGCGATATTCACCATCAATGCACATACATAAACAGCCAAGAAATGATGTTTGCAAAAACAGCACATAATTTATAACATTAATAACATAATACAAATACTTGCTACTCACATCATATAAAGGAACAAAAAAAGTATAATCATCAAGCGGCTCGTCAGTACAATAATCTATTTAAAAAGTTAAATGTTAAGATTGAGAATACAAGTTCTCTGTGAGTAGACCTTATCTTAACGACGTGGGTTGTATATGTGGGTTATATTTTTGTGAATAATTGTTGCAGAATTTATCTATAGATTTTTTTTGCATTTATTTTATTCAAATTGTTATTTAGTTATTTATATACTTCTAGTCAGACAATCTGTCTGAGTTTTATTGGACTGGATTAGAGAGTCCGCACGCCCAGTGTAGCTGCCACGACGTGTTCGGATCAGAGATTGCATTTTGACCCCGATTAAGAAAACAAACTGAACCGACTGTGGTTCGAACCCGACCCTCATGAGAAGTTGAAACCCGATCATGGTTTCTAATCGACTTAACCAACAGCTCTTCATTCGACATTTACTCGAAGTCTAAATAAGTCTAAATTCTAAATAAGACTTCTAAACTAAAGACGTCTTCTAAATAAGTCTTATAGTTCGTTCAGAAATTCATAACCACACTTGAATTAGCTTTACGTGATAACCGTTTGTTATTTGCTTTCAACTTTTGCATGTAATCTTATAATATTGATGTCGTTATAGAAAAATTTTTTTGCTCTGAGAAATTTGATCTAGTTTAAAAGTTTTCTTCTTTAGGCTATATTAAATTCACCCTGTTCGAATTTGACACCTTTAGGATATATACATTATTTGGTGGGGTCGTTCACGTAAAATAGTTTGGCTATTGCAGAAACACTAAGTTCAGGAAAATCCCGTGCACACAACTGAATTGTTATTGAACGACATGATGCACCACGGTCTGGGCATTAATTACCGAAGGGAAGGCGTATCTTTATTAATTTTGTGAAGACTCAGTAGACAATTTGTTGACTTTAAATACCAACATTTATATCTAAATTACAATGAGTTTGAAATGCAAATTTATAACTATGCAAAAGGTTACTGTTTTACTATATCAGCACTTCCTTAGGGAATTCAAGATGGGACAAAGTGCCTACTGCATCAAATACAAAAGAGCAAATTAGGACATGGCTTGCGAATGAAAATGTCAAATTTGACGACACATATTTAAAACCCGAATTGTTACAACTTGTGAAGAATACGAATAAGAAAAAGGTGTACCATGTTGACAAAATCATTGAGAAATACGGCCACACTAATTGTAACCAATTGAATTCATGTTTGCAAATACACATAACAAACAACACCCACAATTAAGCACTATGTAGATACGCTTCTATAGTCGTTCAGATTCGTTTGCCTAGACATTAATTTATTTTTTCAAAAACTTATTGTTCATTTGCATTGATGTTTTGAAGTTAGGTTTAGAATACTAATGTCGCTATAAAAATATTTTTTTATCAAAGAAATGTGATCCAGTTTCAAAGATGCCTTATTTAACCTATATTAAAAAAAGTTCTATATATAATTTAAAATTTGTATACTTGCCACCCAGTAAAATTTTATGGACACGCCTATGGGTCATCGTTGCACTAGATTACTGTAAAACATTTTGATTAGGGTCAAAATAATAGTTACATGGGCAAAGATCAAAGGAATTAGCCGCTTAAGAAAACCGTTATAGCTAGACATCGAGTAACACATATGTTCTCGTGACATGGACATTTTAACACCGTATGCCAAAAATCATGTGAAATCATCAAGAACTTTTTGAATTATAAATCATAACATCTCGGCAAACGATTCTGAACGGACTATAATAAGTCTTCTAAATAAGTCTAAATTCTAAATAAGACTTCTAAACTAAAGAAGTCTTCTAAATAAGTCTTCATAAGTCTTCTAAATAAGTCTAAATAAGACTTCTAACTAAATAAGTCTTCTAAATAAATCTAAATTAGTCTTCTAAATAAGTCTTCTAAATAAGTCTAAATAAGTCTTCTAAATTAGTCTAAATAAGTCTTCTAAATAAGTCTCAATGAGTTTTCTAAATAAGTCTCAATAAGTCTTCTCAATAAGTCTTCTAAATAAGTCTTCCTGGTCTAAATAAGTCTTCTAAATAAGTCTTCTAAATATGTCTAAATAAGTCTTCTAAATAAGTCTTCTAAATAAGTCTTCTAAATAAGTCTTCTAACAACGTCTAAATAAGTATTCAAAATAAGTCTAAATAAGTATTCTAAATAAGTTTAAATAAATATCCTAGATAGTCTAAATAAGTATTCTAATAGTCTAAATGTCTAAATATTCTAAACAAGTCTAAATGAGTCTAAATACGTCTAAATAAGTCTAAAAACAAATTTGGTTTGCTGTGGGGTTTTCCTTTATGGAGACACACGAGATGTTTAGCCTGCAAACTATGTCTTATTTAAGACATGAATCATGAACATCGCAACAGAAAAACAGAACATCAACATAACGACAACACGGCAGGCAAACAAAAGCAAGTGAATGAATTTAAAAAATCCACGAAGTCCGATCATATAAGATAAATTCACAAGCAGCAGACAATAAGACTCAAGATGCAACAAAACTTATCAAATCATTGGACAATTATTACAACTATTATCCAACAGGAAAATAATACTTGAGGAAAAATGGTGTCACTCCAGCAATCGCAGCCGGTTCGTCCTTGAGAATCGCCTCATTGCCCAGTGGGTTCGCTGGCCCCCCAAAGTATGAACATATCGCTCTCATACACATAGGACACCTACTACACGTTTCTTACCCCCACGCGCTACCGAACTATACATGTATATAAATTTGTCTACGTATGTATTGGCACATTTGGGCCCTTTGTGTTTTATTTTGTGTGCTTTATGGCAATATATATATATATATATATATATATATATATATATATACGGATTTATGCTGGTACGCATGTATTGTTGTATACAATGTTTCTTTTTACACATCGGTTCGATGTGCACACACAGAGTTAGATATGCACAGATTAGACATATCTTGTACCCACCTCCATATTTTTAGAACCCTTCCTTTCCGTCTTCTCCCTGACTGCCTGGTCAGTGCGATACTTACTTGGTCATCCCGCCCTCCCCGTTTAGTCCATTCGGAGGTTGACGCTCTGAAACACAGGGAAGTGACCCCTATTTTTATTTCCTTTCTTGAGTATCTAGCACATAATCGCCATGTACTTATATTTGTTTACATATCCTTATATATATATATATATATATATATATATATATATTTGTGTGTGTGTGTGTTGTTGTTTGTTGTTCCAGCCGAAACGTCGATTTTTGTTTTGTCCATTACCACGTAAAGCTGTCACCATACAACTTTTTTTTTTTTTTTTTTTTTTGAATTGCTGAAAAATGGACACTCTACAAAATTAATATTAATCCCCAACGCTGTTCTACCATTGCCGGTCATGGACTATGGACTCCAGAACAAATAACCTGAACCGAAATGAAATGTGTTAAATGCACGGCAAGAAGAAGCCTCAAGTATAATATCATAAATGAGTAAAAAAAAAAAAAAGTAAAGTACCCCCGTCACGCCAAGTGGCGTATAGGGAAATATGGTGTTAGTGACCCTATATTTTACAGACCTTCAGCACATGATTTTTGGGGTAATGTGGTCGGTATTACGCCCGTGCTGTTTTACTTTCCAAAAAAAAATCCGGTACCCATTTAAGGCTGGGTGACCCGGAAGACGAATAGAGGCCACAGAGATGGGATTTCTCAGAAGAATGTTGAAAGTTCCCTGGACAGCTAAAAAGACCAATGAGGAAGTTCTCAAAGAGGTAAACACAAAAAGGGAGCTCTTAAAAAACATCAGAAAGAAACAATCAACATTTTTCGGGCACATCATGAGAAGAGGAAAGTTGGAATACTTGGTCACAACTGGCAAAATAAAAGGAAAGAGAGATCGCGGGCGACAAAGAGAGAAAATACTGGATAGTTTGGTGTCATGGCATGGAAAACAGTCAACAACAGAACTGATACGATGCAGTGTAGATAGAAGATTGTGGAGGGACATGATCACCTACACCAACCGGTTTGGCACATGATGATGATGAACCGGAAGCCGTCGGTTGGGATCGAACCCTACCCCTTGTCCCTTGTAGTCCAGTTCACTAACCACTGAGCTATCGCGGCTCCCTATCATAAATGAGTACCTGAGAAAAAAAAAAAAACTAGAAATAATTCCTGACATAGAATGCAAATAGAAACAACAGATAACATTGTTTGGCCGCGTGATAACAGAGAACGATCAAAACCCAAAACAACAAGACTTTAATAAACGTTGCAAGAAAACAGACTCAAAGGTCGACCACTAATAATATAGATTGACGGATTATTAAGAAATTCTAGGAAACATAGCAGCTGAAGCAATACAGGTACAAAAGGCCGCATACTACATATCCCCTCGAGCTAACAGAATAATGAGAAAGGCAAAAAGAAGAATATATAGAAGAAGAAAAAAAAGAAGAAGAAACTATGTTTTGTAGGTTATTTTCATCATCATCATCAAGTACTGTGCCTGCTGGCGTAGGTGATCATGTCTCTCCACAACTTTCGATCTCGACAGTTATTTATCATTTCTGTTGTTTGACCTGCCAAGCCATTCTCTTAAGCTGTCTGGTATTTTTTCTCATTACTTCCCTCTATCTCTTCGTCCCTCAATTTTCCCAGTTGTTACAATATATTCCAGCTGTTCCCTTCTCATTACATGGCCAAAAAATGATGATTATTTTTTCCTAATATTGGAAATTAGTTCTCTTTGCGTTAGCCTCTTTCAGAACGTTTTCATTACTCTTCTTAGCTGTCCATGGTATTCTAACATTCTTCTGTAAAACCACATTTCTACAGCCTCCAATTATTTTCTTGTCTGTTGTCCCATTGTCCATGATTAACATCCCACATTTTAAGACTGACTCTACCTAACATATAAGAACATAAGAACATTTCCTCATTTTTCGGAAAGCTGATTTTTCCTGAGCCATTCAGCATGTCACCTCTGTTGTACATCTACCATCTGAGGTTAACATTGTTCCCAGATATTAAATTCATTTACCTGTTTTAATATTGTTCTTTACTTAATAACTAATTATAGTATTTATATATGAAGAGAGGTCAAAAAGTAATGCACACCAATTTTTTTCTCGGCTAATAATAAAGATAGGAATATGAAATTTGCACACTTGGAATATGACATGTTCCAATTATGTGCACCAAATTGCACAGCATTCTGATAAATATTACGCAATCAATGAACCGTTAAAATGGAGCTTGTCAACAATGTCCGTTACAAACAGCGAATTGTCATAGAATTTCTGGTTGCGGAAAAGAAACTGTGGCAAACATTCATAAACGACTGTGTGCAGTGTACAAATGTTCTGCAGTCGATAGGAGCACAGTTAGTCGCTGGGTTCAGAGAATTAAAGCTGCAGAAAGTGTACGAGTGGAGCTGCATGATTTACCGCGTTCTGGACGTGTTGCCTGCTACCAGCACATACATGTTAAACCGGGCTGATGCCATTATTCGTAAGGATAGGCGTATCACTAGTCAGCAATTGGCATTGCAGCTTACAGTCAGCAAGGGAAGTGCAATCGCAATGTTTAAAACTCTCGGATATTCAAAGATTTGCGCTCGATGGGTTCCTCGGTGCCTAACAAATGATCACAGAGTTCAAAGGAAAACATTCTGTTCTGAATTGTTGGAGCGTTTCGGTGTTGAAGGAGAAATGATTTTGTCAAAAATTGTTACGGTGACGAAACGTGGGCACATTATTATGAGCCTGAAACAAAAATGCAGTCAATGGAATGGCATCATCCGCAGTCACCAAAAGAAACAATTCAAAACATCTCCATCAGCGGAAAGGTGATGATCACTGTCTTCTGGGACATTGATGGTGTGATTCTTGTTGATGTAATGACAAGAGGTGAGACAATCAACTCGACAGCTTACATCAATACACACTGACAAAACTCAAAAATCGGTTCCACAGAGTTCGCCTAATAAGCCATCTGCAGATTGTTGCTTCAACATGACAATGCACGCCCTCACACAAGTCTGGTAACACGGGAAGCAATCAACAAATTTGGTTGGACTGTACTGCCCCATCCTCCTTACAGCCCTGATCTGGCTCCCTCAGATTTCCATCTGTTTGGACCACTCAAAAAATTCCTGCGTGGGACACACTTTGACAATGATGAGGATGTGATCGTGCAGTTAAAAAATGGCTACGCGAGCAGGACAAAATTGGTACAAACGAGGCATTCATGACCTAGTTTCGCGTTGGCGTAAGGCAATACGCTTGGACGGAGATTATGTTGAAAAATAGGTAGTGTAAAGGGGATGTTCAGCTACAATCTGTGAAAATTTCACACATTTTGCCCGAATAGTTCCGAGAAAAAAATGGTGTGCATTACTTTTTGACCTCCTACGTAGTATAAGTAAAAATACTAATACTTGTCTTTATTGTGCATTCCATTGATGTCTTATTCTTTGTTCACCTACTACTACCTTGTTACTACAAGGCCTTTATTTTTGCTTTCCTTCACAATAATGTCTAACATTTTGGAATATTATTATTTAGGTTTTTTGTTATGCGAATATATTAACCCTAATATTAATCGCAGTTTAAAAGTTGCAGATGAAAACTACGTGTAAATACTGTTATTTATGTTGTATATCGGTATTTATGTTGGTTTTGCTTCCCTATAAATGAGACCTTGTAGCTAAATTGTGTGTGGTCGTATGTTGTTCACGCATTTCTGTTCATTTCATTAACAAGACAGCTTTAGTTCACACCCACAAGGCTTCGTGGTTCACCCAGCCTCTTAATGTTGATTCACATATGCTCTTTAAGAAATAAACGCGGCCTGACGTGATACTGTCCACACGTTGGTCTTCGGACAATATAAGAATTAAAATTATAGTAACTGAACATTGTAAATAATGTCGTGTACTGTTTCAAAGTTTGTTGTTTCAATGTGTGTTGTTTTAATGTGTGTTGTTTTAATGTGTGTTGTTTTAATGTGTGTTGTTTCAATGTGTGTTGTTCTATGTGTGTCGTTTTAATGTGTGTTGTTTTAATGTGTTGTTTCTATGTGTGTTGTTTTAATGTGTGTTGTTTCAATGTGTGTTGTTTTAATGTGTTGTTGTTTCAATGTGTGTTGTTTTAATGTGTGTTTTTCAATGATGGTTGTTTTAATGTGTGCTGTTTTAATGTGTTTGTTTTAATGTGTGTTGTTTCAATGTGTGTTGTTTTAATGTGTGTTGTTTCAATGTGTGTTGTTTATATGTGTGTTGTTTCAATGTGTGTTGTTTCTTTGTGTGTTGTTTCTATGTGTGTTGTTCTATGTGTGTTGTTCTATGTGTGTTGTTTCTATGTGTGTTTTTCAATGTGTGTTGTTTCTATGTGTGTTGTTTAAATGTGTGTTTTTTCTATTTGTGTTGTTTTAATGTGTGTTGTTTCAATGTGTGTGTTTCTATGTGTGTTGTTTCAATGTGTGTTGTTTCTTGTGTGTTGTTTTAATGTGTGTTGTTTCTATGTGTGTTGTTTCTATGTGTGTTGTTTCAATGTGTGTTGTTTCTATGTGTGTTGTTTCAATGTGTGTTGTTTCTATGTGTGTTGTTTTAATGTGGAATGTTTCAGTGTGTACTGTTTCAATGTGTGTTGGTTTCAATGTGTGTTGTTTTAATGTGTATTGTTTAAATGTGTGTTTTAATGTTTGTTGTTCAATGTGTGTTGTTTTAATGTGGTTGTGTTTCAATGTGTGTTGTTTATATGTGTGTGTTGTTTAATGTGTGTTGTTTCTATGTGTGTTGTTTATATGTGTGTTGTTTTAATGTGTGTTGTTTCTATGTGTGTTTGTTTTAATGTGGAATGTTTCAATATGTACTGTTTCAGTGTGTACTGTTTCAATGTGTACTGTTCAATGTTCACTGTTTCAATTTGTACTGTTCCAATGTACACTATTTCAATGTTCACTGTTTCAATGTACACTGTTTCAACGTTCACTATTCAATGTTCACTGTTTCCAAGTACACTGTTTCAATGTTCACTATTTCAATGTGTACTGTTTCAATGTTCACTGTTTCAATTTGTACTGTTACCATGTGTACTGTTACAATTTGTACTGTTTCAATGTTCACTGTTTCAATTTGTACTGTTACAATGTTCACTGTTTCAATGTTACTGTTACAATGTAAAAAAGTAAAGTACCCCCCGTCACGCCAAGTGGCGTATAGGGAATATGGTGTTAGTGACCCTATATTTTACAGACCTTCAGCACATGATTTTTGGGGTAAGCCCGTGCTGCTTTACTTTCCCAGAAAAAATCCGTACCCATTTAAGGCTGGGTGAACCCGGAGCCGTCGGTTGGGATCGAACCCTACCCCTTGTCCGTAGTAGTCCAGTTCACTAACCACTGAGCTATCGCGGCTCCCACTAATTTTTAGGGAATTAGTAAAACCCAGGTGTCCTCGCCAGGGAACGAACCCCGGCTGTTGCCGTGGTAAGCCAACCGCCTATCGATTGCGCTAACCGGACACCCCACTGTTACAATGTGTACTGTTACAATTTGTACTGTTTCAATGTTCACTGTTTCAATTTGTACTGTTTCAATGTTCACTGTTTCAATTTGTACTGTTTCAATGTTCACTGTTTCAATTTGTACTGTTTCAATGTTCACTGTTTCAATTTGTACTGTTTCAACGTTCACTATTTCATGTTCACAGTTTCCAAGTACACTGTTTCAATGTTCACTATTTCAATGTACACTGTTTCATAGTGCAATATCTCCATGTTCTATGTTTCCATGTGCACCTTTTCCTTATGAGTACAATTTGGATGAACCGGTATGGTTTGCTAGTTTATAAAGCTTAGCAAAGTTGTACTGGACAGAATAAGCACTGGCACCCTCTTGCCAAATCCTTCAGCCCTAAGATAAGTATTTTCCCCTCTAAGGTAAGCTATCTTGTGGATATATATAGTCATATATATATATATATAGGGAATTCTTTATCTCGGAGTACACTCCAATCGTCGATTTTTTAAAAGTATAATTCATATAGATGAACGATAATACCGTTGAATGATATGAATATATTACCGTTCTTATGTATTTATGATCCTTGTCACGTTAGTGTGATATTTTTCCATGAAATATTTCTTATTTAGATTCATGAAGAATATGGCATTTACATTTTAATGAAAGGAGACCTCCTTATGTAGATTGACAGTGCTATGATATGACGCATTTTCCAATTAAAATTTGAGTTAATCTTCAAATCTTATAGAAAAATAGATAAAATATCTTCAACGGATAAAATATAGAAAATAAAAACAACGTAATTGTGTCACGGCTCTAAATAGTGGAATTTAAAACATTCTAGTTGAATCAGTATTTAAATATTATGAAAGTGTTGAATAATATTAGTCTGGGACAAGGTAAGTAACATTAAACACTGGACAATAAAAGATTTGGTTGATTGAGGTGTATTACTGTTTTTGCGTGGTTAAAATAATCTTTTATATAGTTAAATTATATATAATGTATTAAATTGTATACATACTATATAAATAAAATTATATGACGAGAACTGTTATTAACATGGGCATTAAAGAATTGTAAAGTAATTTACATACGGCTCAAAAGGTAAAATTACAACAACAAAAAAAAAAACAAAAAAACATGTGAATTAAAAAGACTCAATATAAATGAAAATAGCATTATTTACAGTATTTATTATTATCATCTGTTGGTGTGATAGAGTATAATGACAGCCATTTGGTTAATCACAAATTGTGTCTGCCATTATTTATACAAACATTCACAGAATCATTTGATACATGTCTGAGTTGATGTTTTGATTAAAAGTTTCAAAAAGCATGTCCGTTGCTTATCATCAAAGCACACATTTATTTTAAAAAAAAATGTTATATATATATATGTATCATTATCAAGTACCATGCCTTCTAGCGTAGGTGATCATGTCTCTCCACAACTTTCGATCACGACAGTTATTTATAATTTCTGTTGGTGACCTTCTGTCAATCCATTCTCTTAAGCTGTCTGGTATCTTTTCTCTTTGCTTCCCTCTATCTCTTCGTCTCTCAATTATCCCAGTTGTTACAATATATTTCTGCTGTTCTCTTATCATTACAAGGCCAAAAAAATTGTGATTGTTTCTTCCTAATTTTGGAAATTAGCTCTCTCTTTATTTTGGCCTCTTTCAGAACGTTTTCATTACTTTTTATAGCTGTCTATGGTATTCTCAACATTCTTCTGCAAAACCACATTTCTAGAGTCTCCATTGAATTTCATGTCTGTTGTCCCATTGTCCACGATTAACATCCATATGTTAAGACTGGCTCTACATAACATTTAAGAACTCTTTTTCTTGTTTCTATTGTCAAAAATGGAATGCACAGTACGTTTCTTAATTTTTTTTAAAGCTGATTTTGCCTGAGCCATTCTGCATCTCACCATTGTTGTACATTTACCATCTGCGGTTAACAATGTTCCCAGATATTTAAATTCATTTACCTGTTTTAATGTTGTCTTTATTGTGCATTGCGATGATGTCTTTTTCATTGTTGCTACCATTACTTCTGCCTTTTTGCTATTAAGGCTAAGCTCTTAATTTTTGCTTTCCTTCACTATAATGTCTAACATTTCTTGTAACTCATTTTCACTCTCAGGGATTAAGATAGCATTATCATATGACCTCCAATTGTTATTCCAGACATACCTTTAAAATAATCTCACTATATATATATATATATATATATATATATATATATATATATATATATAAATGCTTAATAGATTTAGCATTACATTTTCAACAGAGGATTAGAAAATACCAAATTACTCGAGATTTCATGCAGGATAACAATATGTACACACACACATATATATGATTTACATTATGAAAGAAGACTATATAAAAGTAAGCTTCTGAATGTTATTCTTCTTCTGCGTTGCCCTTTATACGTCGAAATGAATTAAAAACCCCGAAGAAAGAAGAAAGCGTTGAATGTTTTCAAAGACATTCAGATAAGAATGCACGTAGTTCATTCTAGTTTCATCATCAAGTACCATGTCTGCTGGCGTAGGTGATCATGTCTCTCCACAACTTTCGATCTCGACAGTTATTTATCATTTCTGTTAATGACCTTCTGCCAAACCATTCTCCTAAGCTGTCTGGTATCTTTTCTATTTGCTTCCCTCTATCTCTTCGTTCCTCAATTTTCCCAGATGTTACAATATATTATAGGTGTTCCCTTCTCATCACATGGCCAAAAAAATGATGATTGTTTCTTCCTGATATTGGAAATTAGCTCTCTTTTTGCTTTGGCCTCTTTCAGAACGTTTTCATTACTCTTCTTAGCTGTCCATGGCATTCTCACACATTCTTCTGTCAAACCACATTTCTACAGACTCCAGTGATCTCTTGTCTGTTGTTCTATTGTCCATTTTTAAATCCATATGTTAAGATATGTCCTAGTTTCAAAGGAAAGAAAACTATATGGTATTTTTTTTCAATTTCTGTGATGTTCCAGAGGCCATATGTTCAATTTTGACTTTGTTTTCACAACCTCCCCCCCCCCCTTTCTTCCTACTTTCTGTTTTTTTCAATAGCAAATATATATAATTTTTTTTTTATATTTTGACCACGACAAGTTATAGATTTGGCCACACTCTTCGGATCAAAATTCTCTGACAGTCTGTGACCTATCCATCTCCAGCTTCTCCCTTCGCGATATTCCTATTATTTATTGATCAAGGGAGACAACACATCATTCTATTCACGGTTGTTTGTTCTAAGCTAATTTTTGAATTTTCGTTCAATTCCAAAATAATATGTAACACTAATGGATAAAATATGAGTCAACTACCATATCTTCAGTAATAAAGAAAAGATGATGGTCATATGTTGGACATGTGATGAGAAAAGATAATAACCGAATAGCAAAGCAAGCCCTCATGTGGGAAACAACAGGTAAGAGGAAAGAGGAAGACCCAGAGAGACACTGAGAAAACATTGATTAGAGAGGCAAGAGCAGCAGGAATCGGCCCCCTCTATGAGATAGAGTTGCTTGCATAGAACAGAGACAAATGGCGAGATTTGATAAAATATCTTTAAAGAATTGAAAACTGCTAGAAGAACAATTTAGATAAGAGAAGGAGTATCTTGGTCTACGCCCTATGGGCCGGCTACGGCTCGAAAGGTCAATAGACAGATAGATAGTATGAGTATAGATATAATGGTAGTATATATTCGTTATTCCTCTCATTTTGTAAAGAAACTGATATTTTATGAGACTGGATCGCAGTTCAGACATCACAAAAAAATGTGAGTTTTTTTCAACTTCGTGAAATTTTTTGCTGTGGCGATATTTTGGTACAATATCGTGCTTCATATAAACTAGCTTCCAAATTTGATAAATTTGACACCATTTCGTATAAAATATTCAATTTTAAAACCAAATTGCTATCAAAATGTAAGTCTTATTATCAGTGTAATAGCAGTATTAGAAAAAAACCACATACAGGTCAAATTTGAAATTAACAAATGAGCAGATTATAGAAAATATCATCGGCAAACATCTGTACTTTTTATATTCGACAACTGCCATTGACTACAATATATACTTTTATTTTAACTCCATCTTGCTGCAGGAGCTACTGAGTTAAGTGCTCTGTGCACACCGTGAGCTGTGTGTCTCATCCGTTTTGATCATGTTTCGACATTCCAATTGTTTACAATGAATGATGATATCGTATGACAAGGAACAGTTGGCTGTGTTCACTTTCTGTGCGTTTCGCCTTATGTCTTTTGGTTTGTGCTGAGACTGCTATGATGGGGACTACAGCTACCTTTCTTTGTTTCGGAGATGAGTTAGTAATTCGGATGATTCCACTGGCACGGGCGGTTGAGCAATTATGGATTTTAATTCATTTGCAGTGATACCGGGGCCTTCCATAACCATAACCATATACCTTTTGCTTGCCTCGTACAGGGGGAGGTGGATTAATATCTAAGTACTAGCAACGAGTTTATTTTAAAAATATACAAAACAATATAAATCAGAATACACTAAAAATAATGAAACAAATCATTGTTGTAAAGCTGTACACAACAACCACACTCCTAACTAAAACGTGGCAAATTCTATACACAATTTTACATTATTGCATCATATCCTGCCTTCAAATTGGCCAATCGTTGCATTAGCTTTCTCACGAACCGGAAGTGTACATAACATATGTATCTTTAGCTCAAATTTATAACAAAATGTACTTTAAAAAAGGCTGTAAAATAATTATAAAATATATTTTACATAAGTAGAATTCATACATAAATCAACATCACGTATTATTATGCTGAAATACAACAGTAAATTAAATTGTATACTCAAAATATGAATTTGTTTCTGGGAATGCCGTTATAAGTTTCTTTATCAGCAAAAACGTTGATGCTGTGGTTTAGCATCACACCAGCAGCGGACGGTGGTTTCGAAACTTGCGGAGGCCAGGATGTGAGACCAAACTTTTTAGCTTGATCATTAACCTGACAATTTCCGGCATAATTATTACATCAATGTGCGCTATGAAAAATCGTTCACTCAATAATTCCCCCACGTTAACACAACTATAATTGCAGCATACATCTTAGATATATGCATTACAAGTTATGAGTGAAAACACGTGGTTTAACTGTTAATTAACATGTCTGACATTTTTTTAATGTGGAGACACAGCTCAGTGATTATATGTTAGCACTGGGTAAGATTGCCTTCTATTGGCTCTATCTCTCTATGGTTCTATAATACACCATGCTATTAGTTGCTCATATGTTGTAATAGTAACGAGGAGCTTTTTGCAAGAAATGGAACCCTTAGTTCTCATTCGTATTGAACGGTAGATAATGTCGTTGTCCGGTTGTAGTAGGTCTGATCTGCATAGACATTGACGCCTATTTATTTGTGACGGTACGATTTATTTGAGCTATACCATGGCTATTCTAAGGAATATACGGTGGTTTTATATATATATATATATATTAGTAGTAGCAGTAGCCTCCGTCAGTCATAGTTGGCTATGGATTTTCCAGCGCCCCTAGAAATGTTATTTTTTTCTTTTCTTTCGCTGTGTATTCTCTTCTTCTGTGAATCTGTCTGTTTCTTGTTTGAGGTGAACCTTTAGAATATGTTTCCAAGATTGTGGTCTGCAGCTGTTTCTTCCCATGCAGCAGGGTTTATGTTCAGAGTCTTCATGTCGTGTTTACACACATCTACAAATCGATGTTTTGGGCGTCGCCTAGTTCTTTTGCCATCTGCCAGTTGTCCGTAGAGTATATCTTATCACACCTACCACACAGGGACACGTAAAACAAAGGTCGCAGTCTACAATGCGTGCAATAATTAGCATGCTCATGTATGGCAGCAAATCTTGGCTTTATATAGACATTTAACTAATTGAGATAAAAATCAATTGTTTTATATATTCTAGTAAAATATTACAGGAGTTTTAGTCGCCGTTGCCACCTTTGCACATCTCCCGCTGGATTAAACCATAGCTATACATTACGAAACAAGGAAAATGTATTCCCGTAGCTTCTATCAATGTGTAATAAAGTGTCAGTGAACTTCATTGTACTAAGCCTCAGTGGTTGCCCCTGGAACAGGGCAAGGCATAAGTAACAGAAATGGGCACCTAATAACCCACTAGTAGGATAAGATAACGTTAGACGTATAAAAATATGGATAGGATACACATTGCGGAAGCCAACTGAGAGTATTACACAAAAGGCCCTTTTTTTGGAATCCCCAGGGGAAAAGACACAGAGGAAGATCAAGAAATTCTTGGAGAAGACAAACAGAAGCAGAGATGAAGATGATGGGGAAGACATAGAATGATCTTAAAAGAATGGCAAGAAACAGAACGACTTGGAAAGTGTTTGTTGAAGGCCTAAGCTCCACAGGGAAAGGTAGAACAGAAGAGAAAAGAGATGTACAAAATAGGTATGATGTGCACCTTTATTGCGAAATAATATAATAATAAACAGATAAAATAAAATGATATAACCACTAAGAATAAAAAAAAATATAAAATAGCATCAACATATAATATACGATGACGGCAGACAGCATCTATCAGACGGACATCAATCGATTAATAAATGTTCTTCACGCCCTTTTAGGAGCATAGGTCATGGACAAATCATCTTCACCCTCATTTATTAAACGTTCTTTGTTTCCTTCCAATCAAGGCCAATACATGAAGATGTTTACGATTTCTCTTCTCGGAGTAATGTTGGTCCTTTCCTGTTTTCTCTTACCCGTAGGTTCCATGACAAATCATATCTTGATGCATGAGCTCAAGCGGCTGATATTGAAAGAAAGCAAGGGAGGCCACTTCTCTAATATTTTATCAGAAAACTCAAAATAATCACATTCCAGCTCATAAGTTAAATGTCAATGTACAACCACCACTCTATTCGCCACGACAGAGTTCATGCAATTGGAGCTTTTACTAATAAATAGGTTTCAATGTCGATGAAGGTCAAACCTACTATAACCGTACAACGGCATCTATCGACCTTGCAATGTGTATGAGATCTTGATAGGCCATTTTTACACTAATGCTTCTAGTTACTATGACAACAGATTAGCAACTAATAAAATGGTGTTTTATCAAAACATGTAGAAATAGAGCCAATAGTAGACAGTCTTATCTAGTGTCAACTTAGAATCACTGCGCCGCGTCTGCATAAAATAAAATTGTAAAACATGTTCATTAACAGCTCTCAAAAATTAATTAATAATTCTCAAACTTTTAGTGCAAATAACTAAGACATTATGATTTAAGTATATTAATTTAGGGAAATAATTGAAGAAACTATTTTATATAGCGTAAACTGCAGTAATGTTTATGTTGTGAATCATCAGGTTAAAGGTCAACCAAAAATTCGGTCTCACGTCCTGACCTACTCAAGTTTTGAATTCACCGTCTGCTGGTGGTGTCTAGTCCATTTAAATGAATCTATATACAGTTTGCCTGTAGATCAACGAGTGTTCTTACCATTCTCTAATAATTTCTAGTCTGATCGTGTGGTACCACAGACAGACATCAGGACTCAAAATTAACGGGACGTGGCGAGTGACTGATTGTTTATTGATCCAGCAGACACTAGAAGTCCGCCCTCCGCTCAGTCTCATTTAGTGATGTCTGGAAGTGTATGCGAGTAGCATTTCTTTTGTGCGATAAGAGAGGATAACTTAATCAGATCATGGGGAAAGAAGCCCTGGCAAGGCAAAAAGACAGACCTGAACGACGAGATATCAAAGAAATATAAAATAGACGACAACGCGATTAGCACCACACATGGGATCGCTACACTTAATACTGTCTCGACGCTACAAGGGATGTGAAGTAAAGTTATTATACTAAAAAGTGATTTAACGAGATAAATTTATGTTCCAATAACATAATCTGTTATCGTGCTGGCGTAGTCGATCTCGTCTCTTAACAACTTTCTCTTACTGACGTTCCAAATGTTAATCACTTCTCTTGTTGACTTCCTACCAAAACATTCTATTAAAGTACCTGTCATCTCTTTTTCCTCGGCTTCCCACTATCTCTCCTTTCTTCATTTCTTTTAAAACTTTAATAATATATTTCAGTTGTTCTCTTTACTTGACCAGATTATTTCGCCTTACAGTTGATAAAAGGATACATTTAGGCCCTAGTTCTCATAAAACACTCCCATTGTTCTGTTTAACTCTTTTTGGCATATCTTCTTTTTCTATCCTTCCCCCATGGCGTCGAGGGGGAGATACAATCTGCGATTCCTTGCTCTTCTGTTGCCTCTTCTGGTGCTACCCCTCCCAGTGACTCCAGTATTCCCTTTATCCATCTCTCTCCGGTCTTCCTCTTAATCTGGCGCTCTCGCAGCGTTTGTCTTTGGCTCTTTGAGTCATTGTTAGTTCCTTTTGTCTTGTCCTTGGGACTATGTGACAAAACAAATCTCTGAGGTTATTAAAGGACTTTCTTGTCTTTATTGTTTCAGTACATTCCATCTTCAGCTTTTAAGTCTTTTGATCATAGACATTTGACTCTCTGTCCTGTTTCAAGATGGAGGTATAAGAACATCATCATGACATACGATGAGCTGGTCACATAGTCAGTCTCGTGCGTGTCCTGATTTTAACCCTAAACCTGCGCCGCGGCTGACACACTTCGTATTCTGCCGCTGGATCTTAGTTTTGATGTAGGAGTTTTTACTTCTCGTAGGGTGGATGCCGTCCAGGGATGTTGGGTCCACCCTACCCATGATTTCTGTCTGGGTGTTCTCCCATCTCTCTATCTCACTTCTACCTTTCAGCTACCTGTGGAGCATAGGTCTTCAACAAACACTTTCCAAGTCGTTCTATTTCTTGCATTCTTTTAAGATCATTCCATGTCTTCTCCATCATCTTCATCTCTGCTTCTGTCTGTCTTCTCCAAGAATTTCTTGGTCTTCCTCTTTGTCTTTTCCTCTGGGATTCCAAAAAGAGCCTGCTGTATAATACTCTTAGTTGGCTTCCGTAGTGTGTGTACTATCAAGGGCCATCGTCTTTGCTGTATCTCTTATCCACTGGTATTTGACTGGTACATTTCCATTATTCTATGTTAGTGATTTTGTCCTGCCATTTCCATCCTTTTATTCTGCGTAAGCATCCATTAATGAAAGTCCGTATCTTCATGATTGTCAATTTGTTGTTCTCCATGTTTCACGTCCATATAATAGGACTGACTTAACATTGGAGTTTAAAACTTTCATTTTTGTATTTAGCCTAATTTCATTGGACTTCCATGTTTCCCAGTGCAACAAAAGCTCCTCTTGCTTTCGATATCCTTATTTTGGTATCATTTTCTGTTCCTCCCTCTTTATCTATATTAGATAAATTATATGTTCTCCCATCATCATCATCATCATCATCATCATCATCATGTGCCATACCGGTTAGCGTAGGCGATCATGTCCTTCCACAATCTTCTATCTACAGTGCATCGTATTAGTTCAGTTGTTGACTGTTTTCCATGCCATGACACCAAGCTATCCAGTATTTTCTCTCTTTGTCGTCCGCGATCTCTCTTTCTTTTTATTTTGCCAGTTGTAACCAAGTCATTTCATGTCTTCCCCATCATCTTCATCTCTGCGTCTATCTGTCTTCTCCAAGAATTTTTTGGTCTTCCTCTTAGTCTTTTCCCCTGGTGATTCCAAGACATGAAATGACTTGGTTATGTTCTCCCATAGTCTTAACCTATTCCGAAGACAACTGCTAAGCAACTGTGGTATGTTTTTCCGGGGTGTCCTCCCCTGTGGATAGACCTTTGAATACAGCTCATAGTCGCATGGCTTACCCCGTCGCTGGATATTATGACGCAATTTGTAACTGACGCAACAGATCCACCTGTTGTTCCCACATTGTCCTGGTGAGAGGCCGTTCATCTTGTCTTTAGTCCATGACGTCAGTTCTGCAGTCCCGTTTCCATGATTAAGTTGACAGTTTTCTTCCAGGTTGTGATGTCAGCCCCATAATCCTCAGTTTTAATATAAAAAAAAAAAAGATAAATTAGTTCGGATGTATCTTTTTAAAAATACTTCAACAACTATGGACACGACTGTGTTCATGGTAAAACAAAGTCAAGTTTATTTGTGAGCACACACACTTAAGAAGGAAATATAAATCAAGCTGTCACATCAACAATAACCACCTATTTAAAAAAAAGGGCAAACAAAGTAAATTTAACCAGACATGAAAAATGGAAATAAAACAATAAAATTGGTTTGAATCTCATCATCATCATTGAGTGCCGTCTCCGCAACGAAGGTTGGCTACCATGGAGCGCCATTCTGCTCTGTCTCTTGCTTTGATGGTGCAGGTTGTCATAGGCTATTTGTCCATCTTTTGATGTTACTCGTCCATGTTAGTTTGGTCTGCCTCTGCCTCTTTTACCTTGTATTTTCCCCTCCAGGATTACTTTTTGTAGGCTGTTGTGTCTTTTATCTTGGCCTAAAAATCGCATTTGTCTTGTTTGAATTGTGCTTAGTAGTTCTCTTTTCATTTTTAGTTGTATAAGACTTCATAGTTTGTTTTCTTTTCCTTCCATCCAATTCTACCTATTCTTCTATATATCCACATTTCAAAGGCTTCAATTCTCCGTTCTGTTTTCTTGTCTAATGTCCATGTTTCAGCACCATATAGGAATATTGAGAAGATGTAACATTTTGCTATTCTTAGTTTTAGATCTGGTGTTATTTTTGTTTTGATGTTAGTATGTCCTTCATGACATTAAAATTACTTTTTGCCATTCCTTTCTTTTGTTTATTTCAGTTGTACATTTTCCATCACTGGTTATAGTATGTCCAAGGTAGTTGTAGTTCTGAACTGTCTCCAGGTCTATTCCTTCTATTTTGATATCCACTTGTGGGTTTTGAGTATTTTCTTTGTTTATGATCATAGTTTTAGTATTTTTGATATTCATATCTAATCCATATTTTTTGCTTGTCATGTTTATTTCATTAAGTAATTGTTGTAGGTCTTCAGGATTTTCTGCTAGTAGTACAGTATCGTCAGCATATCTTAGGTTATTGATTATCTTTCCATTAATTTGTAGGCCTGATGTATGATGTTTTTAAAGATTTACTCAGTGTATAGATTGAACAAGCTTGGTGATAGGATGCATCCTTGTCTTACTCCTCTTTTTATATCAATGGGTGTAGAGAACTCTTTGTTATATTTTATTATTGCTGTTTGCTCCCAGTATAGATTGTATATTAGTCGTATATCCATGTCATCTAGATGTATCTCTTTTAGGCATTCTATACGTTGTTTGTGGTGTACTCTATCAAAAGCTTTGGTGTAGTCTATGAAGCAGGCATATATTGGTTTGTTTACTTCTGTGTATTTTTCGATTAATGTTCTCATGCAGAATATGGCTTCTTTTGTCCCGCTATTTTTCCTAAATCCAAATTGCTGCTCGTCTAATTCAGTATTGATTTTATTCTGAATCCTTCCTTGTATAACTTTTAGCAAGATTTTTGTAACATGGCTCATTAGGCTTATTGTTCTAAAGTCACTGCATTCAACTGCACCATTCTGAATCTCAATTTTGAATCTAGCAATTAATTAAAGTTAGTGCTGAATCATACACTTATAAGAGTATACCATCAATCAAATGTATATATATATATATATAAGAATGTTGAAAATACCATGGACAGCTAAGAAGCGTAATGAAAACGTTATGAAAGAGACTAAAGCAAAATATAATTTCCAAAATTAGGAAGAAACAATCGTCATTTTTTGGTCATGTTAATGAGAAGGGAACAGCTGGAATATATTGTAACAACTGGGAAAATTGAGGGCCGAAGAGATAGAGGGAAGCAAATAGAGAAAAGATATCAGATAGCTTAAGAGAATGGCTTGGCAGAAGGTTAACAACAGAAATGATAAAATAACTGTCGAGATCGAAAGTTGTAGAGAGGCATGATCACCAACGCCAGCAGGCATGGTACTTAATGATGATGATGAGATATATATATATATGCTAACTCGTTCTGTACATTTCGGCTCACCGTGGCCATGACAATTTCGATCATGTACGTTTAGCCGCACAGTGCGTCTCTCTCAATTTGATTAGTGTAAACTGTCATCAAACCATATCCTTTTTATAGCCTTTGTATCATCTTGGTATTGGTGAAATTCCTTGTTCAATTATCTAAAAATTCATATATAATATATTAGTGTTAGATAATATAAACTTGTAGATTTATATTTAAAACCATGAAAAATGTTGTCTCCGAAATCTCTATCACTGAATTGATTCATTCATTACTGAAAGAGCTAATCTTTGGTATATTCTTATAAGTGTAGCGCTATATGTTCAGTAAACGTCCAGACTACGGTTGGTAGCGAGCATTCATAATTTGTCAGTAATTTGGTAACATATGAGTGTTTTATCATGGATGCTGATTTACTCACCAGCTTTTCTCATGGCTGAATCTGAAGTAATTAAACAAACAAATCCGGCAGCATAAAGTAAGTAAGTAAAGTACCCCCGTCACGACAAGTGGCGTATAGGGAAATATGGTGTTAGTGACCCTATATTTTACAGACCTTCAGCACGTGATTTTTGGGGTAATGTGGTCGGTATTACGCCCGTGCTGCTTTACTTTCCCAGAAAAAATCCGGTACTCATTTAAGGCTGGGTGAACCCGGAAGCCGTAGGTTGGGATCGAACCCTACCCCTTGTCCGTGGTAGTCCAGTTCACTAACCACTGAGCTATCGCGGCTCCCTGGCAGCATAAAGAACTAGATATATTTTTGTGAATGGCCTTACCTCCTTTCCCCACGCCTTTTGTCTTTTGATTCATCATCTTTTCGTCAAATGTTGCTGTGCCATTTTTGTTACTTTTGTTCTCCATGTGCTAGGATCTGACATTCGATTTTTCCAATTTCTTTTGCAGAGAGAGAATTCCCTCAAGGAAGCCCTGCAAACATCATTATATCTCCACTATTAGGGAGAGATTAGCGATGATTAATCATCATCAACTCACTTGTCATATCAAACTTTGCATTCACCACAGACCGTCTGGAAAAATCTCTGTCTCAATAAATATGTCTTCTTCTTCTGTTGTCATCTTCAAGATCTTCTTGATGTCTTTAAACCACCATCTTCTTGGTCTGCTCCTGATGTGTTTGCCCAGTAACCATGCCTTCCACTATTGTTCTTTCCAGCCAGTTTGTGTCTTTTAAGTAGCCATAGTATTTTAATGTCTTCATTATAAATGTATTAATAAACAATTCTTTTAAATTTGTATTGTTGTAATAGAGAATAATATCATCATCAAGTACCGGGCCTGCTGGCGTAGGTGATCATGTCACTGCACAATTTTTATCTCGACAGTTATTTATCATTTCTGTTGTTGACCTTCTGCCAGCCATTCTCTTAAGCTGTCTGGTATTTTTCTCTTTGCTTTCCTCTATCTCTTCATCCATCAATTTTCCCAGTTGTAACAATATATTCCAGTTGTTCTCTTCTCATTACATGGCCAAAAAAATGATGATTGTTTCTTCCTAATATTGGAAATTAGCTCTCTTTTTGCTTTGGCCTCTTTCAGAATATTTTCATTACCCTTATTAGCTGTTCATGGTATTCTCAACATTCTTCTGTAAAACCACATTTCTACAGACTCCAGTGATTTTCTTGTCTGTTGTCCTATTGTCCATGATTCACATCCATATGTTAAGACTGGCTCCACATAACATTTAAGAACTCTTTTTCTTGTTTCTCTTGTCAAAAATGGATTGCATAGTATCTTCCTCATTTTTTGGAAAGTTGCTTTAGCCTGAGCAATTCTGCATCTCACCTCTTTTGTACATCTTCCGAGAGAATAATATAGAAACAGAATATCAACATAACTATAGACGGCAGAAATTATAACAAGTAAAGGAATTTAAATGCCTAAGAAGTCCAGTGACAAACGACAATTCACAAACATCAGAAATAGACTCATGATGTAACAAACCTTGTCAAACCATTGGAAACCTATCACCACAATTGTCCATCAAGGAAATAACTGTAGAGGCAAAACAGGCACTATACAATACAATCTTCATCCCAACGTTGTGCTACCAATGCCAGACCTGGACCCTAGATACAAGAACAATTAGAAAAATAACCTCTACATGGATGAAATGTGTTAGATTAATAACAGGAAACAGCCTGAGAGATAAGATCACACATGTAGAACTGAGAAATAAGCTAGGAATAGCCCCCGCCATAGAATATATAAGAAACAACAGATCAAATGTTTTGGCCACGTGACAAAAAGAACGATCAAAACATAACACAACGAGCCTTCAATACACGTCGCGAGAACACCAGATCAAAGGCCCACCATGAAACAGATGGATCTATTGAATACTGGAAACACTAGGAAACATAACTGTAGCAGAGGCCAACAGAAGATCAAAAGACCGCAAATTATATCTCCCCTCGACGCTGAAAGGCAACTTAGGAAGGAAAGAAGAATAAGAAGCTTACTGTAAAATAAGAGAAAAAAACAAGCAAATGTAAATTGGTTTATTACCTTACAGGGAGCCGCGATAGCTCAGTTGTTAGTGAACTGGACTACAAAGGACGAGAGATAGTGTTCGATCCCAACCAATGGCTTCTGGATTCACCCAGCCTTAAATGGGTAGCGAATTTTTTTCTGGAAAAGTAAAGCTGCACAGGAGTATACCGACCACATTACCCCAAAAATCTTAAAAATTTATTGCCACTAATACCATATTCCCTATAAGCCACTTGGCGTGACGGGACACTTTTCTTTTTACTTTACTTAATGCATAACATGTTAGGAATCAAATTCTGCTTGTGGGGGGCTGATGGTCTCGAGGCAAGACGCCGGCCTTGAGACAGAGAGGTTGTGAGTTCAAATCTCGGCTGAACCAGTTGAGATTTTTATTTATAATTTCTCTCTACGGTAACCACCCCTGGTCTCAGCAGCGAGGCCCGGCTTGAAACGTCAATTACTCATCGACGAAAAAAATATGAGTACCTCCGAAGACGGAGTTATCTGCCTGTACGGCTAGGGACCCCTGTGCACACGGCTGCCAGGGAAAAATGGATTAACACGCAAAATTCAGTTCCTAGTCTCTAGGGACTTCGTCAGAGGTCAAAGCTGGCGAACGAAAAAAAAAAATAAAATAAAATAAAATTTAAAAATTCTGCTTATCTGACGTTGCGGACCTGTAATTTCCAGCTAGCTGTCACTTTTGTGACAGGAGGAAGATACTATGCAATCCATTTGTGACAATAGAAACAAGAAAAAGAGTTTTTAAATGTTATGTAGAGCCAGTCTTAACATATGGATGTGAATCAAGGACAATAGGACAACAGACAAAAAAATCACTGGAGTCTGTAGAAATGTGGGTTTTACAGAAGAATGTTGAGAATACTATGGACAGCTAAGAAGAGTAATGAAAACTTTCTGAAAGAGGCCAAAGCAAAAAGAGAGCTAATTTCCAATATTAGGAGAAACAATCATCATTTTTGAATGGCTTGGCAGAAGGTCATCAACAGAAATGATAAATAACTGTCTAGATCGAAAGTTGTGGAGAGATATGATCACCTACGTCAGCAGGCCCGGTACTTGATGATGGTGATGATGATGTCACTGTTGTAAGGTGGAACTTTTTTTTTATTTCGAATAGTCTTTGTGAACGCTCCCTGTCGGAGGCTTTTAAGGATAAAACCATTGGTTAAGTAGACCCGTCATGCATCTGAAAAGCTGTATATTTTTTTTATTTTTTATTTTAACCAGCAATTCGAAAGTTTGAGAAGGGAAAAAGAGATAAGACAAAAACAGTACTAGATAGCTTCGTGTCGTGGGTCGGTAAACACTCAAGAACAGAATTAACGGGACGCACTGTGGACAGATGGGAGCCACGATAGCTCAGTGGTTAGTGAACAGAGCTATAAAGGACAAGAGGTAGGGTTCGATCCCAACCAGCGGGTTCCGGGTTCACCCTGCGTTAAATGGGTACCAGATTTTTCTCTGGGAATGTTAAGCAGCACGGGCGTAATACCGACCACATTAACCCAAAAATCATTTACTGAAGGTCTGTACATTTTATGGTCACTAACACCACCTATACGCCACTTGGCGTGACGGGGGCTCTTTACGTTTTTTTTTTTGTTTTTTTAAATACTGTGGACAGATATTTGTGAATCGCCTGCGTCGACCAGTATGGCACGTATATATGGCTTTGGCGTCTTGACAGACGGTTGCTAGCAAGCAATCATAATAATTCAGTAGTTTGGTAAAGCATTAGTACCTCATACTGGGTGCTGCTTTACTGAACATCTTTTTCTCGTGGATGAATTTGTCAATCCTGGACAGACAGATCCATCCACAGAACAAGCAAGATGTACCCGGCCTTGTCTCCTTTCTCTTGCGCCTTTTGTCTTCTGAATTCACAACAGCACTGTCTCGAAAGTTGCTGTGCCATTTTTTAAGTTTGCTCTCCATGTGCTACGATCCGCAGCCACGTTTTCCCAGTTCCTTTCACTTATAGAAAATTCCCTCAAGGAAGTCCTGCAAACATCCTTATATCTCAGCACAGGTCTGCCCTTTGGCATCTTTCCGTATTTAAGTTCTCCATAAAATATTTGTTTGGGAATACGATTGCTCGCCATTCTTCTTACATGGCCCAGCCACCTTAGTCTACGAATCCTAAGTGTTGCCATGATCGATGGGAGTTTGGCTCGTTGTAAGACATTAGAGTTAGTTACTTTGTTCTGCCATTTGATGTTCATAATCTTGCGAAGGCAAACGTACATTAAAGCTGTTTAACCTTTTTCCTGCCCTGCATAGGTAGTCCAAGTTTCTGATCCGTATAGAAATGTACTAAGCACACAACTTTGGTAAATTTGAATCTTAGGAAAGTAAGTCACGGTTCCTCCACGCCATGCTAGTCGTATGGGGAATATGGTGTTAGTGACCATATTTTTCTATGACCACGGCACATTTTCGGGTGATGTGGCCGGCATCACGCCAGGCCGCCTTTACTTCCCAGAATAATCTCTGGTACCCATTTTAGAAGCTGGGTGAACCCCCAAAGCCTTGTTAGTCAGAAAAAAAAATCCGCCACTGCTGGGAATCGAACCCGGACCCGTCTGGTCAGGAAGCGAGCACACTAACCACTCAGCACCAAGGCGAGCACACTAACCACTCAGCCACCCAGGCGAGCACACTAACCACTCAGCCACCGTGGCTCCAATCTTAGTCCTGAGTGTTAAATTGGTGTTGGCCCATGCTTTATCTTTAAGTTTACCAAATGTGGAAGCTGCCTTTCCGATTCGAGAATTTATTTCTTCTTCAAGGGAGACATTGGTTGTGACCATAGAACCGAGATAGGTGAATTTTCTCACAGGTTCAAGGGGTATTTTATTTAATGATATAGCAGTGGTGCTGGCTATACCTTGTTGAATCACCACAGTCTTCTGGATACTTATTGATAAGAAGAATAATCCACATGATCTAGCGCCAGATTATCAATCATTGACTGCAGGACGGATTCATCATGAGCAACCAGTGCTGCATTATCAGCGAATAGAAGCTCCTTGATTAGGGTTTCAGTTGTTTTTGTTTTTAATTTTGACTTCAGACGTGCTAGATTGAATAAGGAGCCGTCAGATCTTGTACGGATGTAGATGTCTCCAGAGACGGCTTCAAACGGATTGTGTAGAAGCAGCGAAAAATATGCCGAATAGAGTTGTGGCAAGGACACATCCTTGTTTGACTCACAGTTCATCTCAAAGGGCTGGGTAGATCTACCGTCGAACTGGATGGTGGTAGACATATTGTTGTGAAACGACTTGATCAACTTAAATAAAGTAGAAGGGCAGCCAACATTTTCCAACACCTTGTATAGACCTGCTCTGCTCACTCTTTATGGCACGTAATGACTGAATTCTCTTTATATTTATAGTCAGTGACTTATAGATGGTTAGTATCAGTGAACCCTAGTTGACCAAATCCTTCTCAACATTTTCGAAAAAAAAGTCTCGAAAACATGCAAACCAGTTTGATCAAGCAAGTAACAATTTAGAAGGAAGGCAACCCGGCACTCAAAAATGTGCGCTGACGTCGAATGTACTTGGTTGAAAGGCGAAAATTATTGCAGCTATGCAGAAAGCTAAAACAAAACACATCTACGTCAATTACATTTTATTTCAGGTGTAGGCGAGGTGTAATGTTAGGTGAATATGAAGAAGAATTTTATTGAAACATTGATTACGAATTCAACTATAACTGAGGAACATACAGAAAAATATAATACAAAGTGAAAAGAGATACTGCCAGATAGGCAAACAAAGTAAAGGTAGATTAAAAGCTTGACATTAACATTAGTCATCTAGTCTTTAGTTCTGACTGGTGTCACTGTGGTCAGGGCATCCCCATATCCGCTCCGCAGTTCCAGCAAGGATCGAAATGTTCGTCTACAGATTGTTTCTGTCTTGAACTGATTAAACGTGTTGCGTATTTTTACTCCTAGGATATTTTTTCAGCTTCCCTTCGAGGCGCCGTGTTCCATCACTCCATTGACATGTGGATTATCCCCCTCTTCTGTTGCCATCCTGTGCGACAAGTGGTATTTAAAAGCCAACACAATATGGTGAATCTCCATTTTCAATGTTCCTTGCGCAATGGCAGACCCTGGCAATCTGTCAGCCAGCTCATGACCTCGAACTCCAGCGTGCCGGGGCAACATACTCAAGTTAGGCTGTTAATATAAGACACGTCAAGTAGGCGTAGCCCATCTCGGGTGGAGCATATTCTTGTCAATCCGGCGAAATATGCTTTGTGAGTCAGTCAGTCACCGCATGCGTGTCGGTCTTTTAACCAGCCACGTAATAGTTTCCGTCACATTCGGAGTCTCCTACACCTTTCTTTATCGACGTTCCGTTATAATGCACACAAAAACTCAACTGTCCCGTACACCTTTTGACAGAGCGAGCAGTGTCGATGATTGGGTTCCGCGTCTGTTGTGCATGTCCATCCAATCAATGACAATGGGTGCATTTGTACCTTGTTCCATTAGCTCTTGTTGCATACAATTAAGTACTGGCAAGACATTAACAAGGCAGACAAACTAATAGATAAATAGATCCTTAAGCATACACACATTGCGCTATACAGAAAGACAAGGTAAATGTAAAGTACGAGACTTGATACGGCGTCTTAACACTCGAGTTTTCACCCATATGTGCTCGGTCGTTATATCCAGAACTGTTCGGAGACTTCTGGATAGTGTCGCTTCAAGCATCTAAACTCACGATGCGTGGCGGCATTCCTCACCTTCCCAGAGTAATATCCTGGTACCCATTTCTACCAGCGGTTAGGTCGACCGTAGGGGAACTCACATTGCTTTCAGCGGGAATCGAACACGAGTTGTCTGAACGGTGGTAACTTGGACGGCTGGTTTTCCCAACTAGGCTACAGAGGTCCCCAGAAAGACAAATAAATACAGTAAGTAGGTAGCTAGGTAGGTACATAATACATTCATCATCAAGTGCCATACCGGTTGGCGTAGGTGATCATGTCCCTCCACAATCTTCTATCTACAGTGCATCGTATCAGTTCTGTTGTTGACTGTTTCCATGCCATGACACCAAGCTATCCAGTATTTTCTCTCTTTGTCGCCCGCGATCTCTCTTTCCTTTTATTTTGCCAGTTGTAACCAAGTATTCCAACTTACCTCTTCTCATGATGTGCCCGAAAATGTTGATTGCGTGAAGCCCCCATTAACGTCGTTAGCTTGTAAATAGAAGGTTGTGATTTGTCATGATTATTCCAAGCAATTTAAGAAGGTAGTTTGCCATTACTTTCCTTCTTGGCAGTGACTGTACTAGTCGGAGATCGCAGCCATTGTCTCTATAATCACTACTTGTCGGCTGCTCCCACAACACCATCCACCACCTGCTCCAATGGCTTCACATAACCCTGATAGGGGAGCTAAACGGGAGCTCCACCTTGCCCAGGGTGTCCCGAAGACTAGCGGAGGAAAGGAGATGTCTTACTCCTCCTTTGGTAGGCAGAACTCTAACCCGCTAACCTAATACATAATACTTAATAGATAAATAAGGATTAAACAGAATCGATGGAGAGATATAAAAAGACATATTTTCCTTCGTTCGATGTATCTCAGCATTGATGGGGGGATATTTTCAGCGTTATTATAAGCTATTAACTACGGCGATTCACTATAATAATAATGATATTTCAAATACGTTTCTATCTCCTTTGCTTTTCAGTGTTAAGGGAGAGATACTTTGTAGTTTTTTTTTTGCTCTATTTTTTTTTTAGTCTCGGTACTGTTACGCTTCCAAACGATTCTATTAATGGAATCCACCGTCTGTCCCACCGCCTGTCCCACCGCCTGTCCACCGCCTGTCCCACCGTCTGTCCCACCGTCTGTCCCACCGCCTGTCCACCGCCTGTCCACCGTCTGTCCCAACACTTCTCGAAGTGCATGGAGACTAACTATGCCAGTCAGGTTTTGACTGCAGGATACATGCTTTTCCCACTAAGCACTCCAGATCGACCAGACCCATCTCCCGCTTTAGACTCATCAGTCTCTCAATATACCTCATATCTCCTCATGCCCCAACCATCCTCCTCTTCTTCTCTTAAGGAGTAAATTAAACGCTTCCTAGCGATTTGTCTGTCCAAACTTCCAGTTTGCTAGCTGCGTAGTTTGTTTTCGTAGAGTTTGTTCGTAGCTTGATTGTGTGTTTCTGTTCTGGCTAGTTACACATCCAAACCATTCAATGTGTTGCTCCCTTCATATTCTACTGCGGGGATGATCCTTAACTACCTTCAAAGTTCTTCGTTTTTGAGTCGCTCAAACTGACTCCTAGAATATATCTGACCTCTTATTCACGTGTTAAATCTTACCGATTATATATATATATGTACAACCAATATCAAACAACCAATGTATGCAACAGAGATGGAAAGAATATTTTGAAGACCTGTTAAACATACCAACTACCAACAAGACAACAAAACCACACTAGAACTCACAAATACTGAACCCAACATCATGAAGAGAAATAGAAGAAGTAATCAAATATGCACCAAGAAACAAAGCACCAGGGATAGATAACATTCCAATAGAAATAATAGCAGCAGCGGAGAAACAGGAATGCAATGGCTGCACAGAATATTTAATGCAGCATGGCACCAACAACAAGCCCCAGAAGACTGGCAACAGGCAATCATCATACCAATATGGAAAAAGAAAGGTAGCAAAAGAGACTGCAATCAATATAGAGGTATATCTCTGCTCAGCCATGTAGGAAAGCTATACGCCAAAATCTTGGAAAAAAGACTGAGACCAATAATAGAACTACAGTTAAGCGATTCTCAAATGGGGTTCCGAAAAAACAGAGGATGTACCGACGCACTATTCACACTAAAAGCTTGCAGAAAAAACGACAGAACACAACCAAACTTATACATAGCCTTCATTGACCAGGAAAAAGCATTCGACAGAGTAAACAGAGAACAACTGTGGGAGATACTAACAACATACGGAGTAAGCCAACATCTAACCAACATTATTAAAAGTCTCTACGCCAACAGCAGCTGCAGGGTCAGAACAGCAACAGGCTACACAGACCACTTCGAAGTTAGATCAGGTGTAAGACAGGGGTGCGTACTATCCCCCCTACTGTTTATTACATACATGGACCATATATGCAAGCTAGCCAACCCATCAGAGACAGAGGAGATCAACGAGCTTCTATTTGCAGACGACAGCACTAATACATGAAACAATAGAAGACCTACAAGAACACTTAAACAAACTCAACATCTTAGGACAAAATACAACATGAAAATCAACATCAACAAAACAGAAGTCATGAATGTCGCCAAAAATAAACAGAACATCAACATAACTATAGAAGGCAGACAACTAAAACAAGTAGAGGAATTCAAATACCTAGGAAGTCTAATGACAAACGATTCAAACAGCAGAGATAGAATCAAGATGCAACAAAGCTTGTCAAATCATCGGACAGTTATCACCACTATTGTCCAACAAGGAAATAACTCTGGAGGCAAAACGAGCACTATACAATACAATCTTCATTCCAACGTTGTGCTACCAATGCCAGACCTGGACCCTAGATGCAAGAACAATAAGAAAAATAACCTCTACAGAGATGAAATGTGTTAGACGAATGACAGGAAACAGTCTGAGAGATAAGATCAGAAATGAGAACTGAGAAAAAAGCTAGGAATAGCCCCGCCATAGAATATATAAGGAAACAACAGATAAAATGGTTTGGCCACGTGACAAGGCAGAAAGAACAAAACACACACAACGAGCCTTCAACAAACGTTGTGAGAACACAGACCCAAGGGTCGACCACGAAAAAGATGGATCGATGGAATATTAGAAGCACTAGGAAACATAACAGCAGCAGAGGCGAACAGAAGAGCAAAAGACCGCAAATTATATCTCCCCTCGACGCTGAAAGGCAGATGAGGAAGGAAAGAAGAAGAAGAAGAAGATTATATATATATATACCTGGACAAAGCATGCGACCTTTTTTCAGTCAATTAGTGTTCATAAACAGTAATACTAAGTCAAGGCGACATCAAACCTCTATTAATCACTCTAAAAGATTGTCCACTAGAATCAGTTCAGAAATTCACGTATCTTGGATCCACAATTACACAAACCATCTCTCTTGATGATAAAAAACAGTCGAATTGGTAAGGCAGCTACGACTTTCGGCAAACTCACAGAAAGGGCCTGGAACAACACGAAACTAACACTGAAGACCAAACTCTTATTAAATATCAAACTTGCGTGCTTAGTCACTATTATATGGATCTGAAACCTGGACAACCATATTCAAATCAGGAAAAAGACTAAATGTCTTCCACATGCGATGTCTCCGCAAATAATGCACATCAAAAATGGCAGGATAAAAATAACCAATTTAACTGTCCTGCAACGTGCTAAGAACCCGCCAACATTCATGACGATGCTCAGATGTCGAAGGCTAAGATAGCTGGGGCACGTCCGCGAATGGAAGAAAAACGCATCCCCAAGCAAATACTATATGGTGAACTAATACACGGAAAAAGACAAATTGGCAGACCTAAACTACGATATAGAGATATCTGTAAATCATCTCTGAATGACTTCTCCATATGTGAAAATGACTGGGAACATCTGGCAAGTGATCGCACATCATGGAGAGCATGTATAAGGAACGGTTAAAAACATTGAGACTGTACTAAGTCAAAACTTAGAAAAGAAAAGATTCATGAAAAAGGATGGAAAACCCTGTGGATCAGTGAGCCTAACTCGTTCATTCTGTGGCCGTGTGTGTTTGTCAAATATTGGTTAGAATTAGCCACGAAGAATCTGTTGACAAAAACAAAACTAAAAAAAAAATACACAATAGCCTCCACTAGATCGTCTGACAAGACGAAAAGGGCCATTTATATATATATATATATTATCGTTCGCCTGAAGTATTGTCTATATCTGCAATGTCGTTTCCTGTGTAACTTTTACTGTCTTTTGTAATTATTGTATTGGCTATTATAGTTTTGTATAGTCTTGTATCTATGGGCCAATGGATTACATCGGAATGTGAAATAGACATCATCATCATCAAGTACCTACTGGCGTAGTACTGGCGTAGGTGATCATGTCTCTCCACAACTTTCGATCTCGGCAGATATTTATCATTTCTGTTGTTGACCTTCTGCCAAGCCATTCTCTTAAGCTGTCTGTTATTTTTTCTCTTTGCTTCCCTCTATCTCTCCGTCCCTCAATGTTTCCAGTTGTTACAATATATTCCAGTTGTTCTCTTCTCATTACATGGCCAAAAAATGATGATTGTTTCTTCCTAATATTGGAAATTATCTCTCTTTTTGTTGACCTCTCTCAGAACATCTTCATTACTCTTCTTAGCTGTCATGGAAATAGACAGACAGACATATAAAGCTGCAAGAAAGGTAACGACATATAAATGACACACTGATAATAAAAAAGAAATATGTTCTCTTAAATTGAGCAGCATTGATGATTTACAACCACACATTTATGATGAATGATGATAACGAATGATGTGGAACAGGTGGCTGTGTTCACTTTCTGTGCGTTTTCGTCTTATGTCTTTTGGCGTGTGCTGAGACTGCTATGATGGGGACTGCAGCTACCTTACTTTGTTTGGGAGATGATATATTAATTCAGATGATTCCACTGGCACGGGCGGTTGAGCAATTATAGATTGTAATTCGTTTGCGGTGATCCGGGCATCCTTAACCAAACCATTTCTGCTGGATTTGGCCAAGAAATGCCAAAACTGGTCTTCGGTAAGATACTGAAAGCTGCATTTGCCGGATTCGGTACGAAACTTCTGCTAAAAGGAAAATAAAA
>JAVIAB010000050.1:18426963-18457274 GCA_032433765.1 Megaustenia siamemsis | reverse complement strand
GTAAGACGTCCGCCTCTTGAGAAGATGTCTCGGTTTCAACATTCACCAAAGACAGTAGGCATATTTCACTTGGAACCCGTCGTTTCATTGTGACTTTACCTGCCCTGGTCTCTGGGTAGCGGAGATCCGTCTTCTAGCTGTCTCAGATAACGAAAACACGATGAATGTGCCGTTCAGGTTAAAGAGCCTTTCATCATCATATATCTCAAGTACCGGGCCTGCTGGCGTAGGTGATCATATCTCTCCACAAACTTTCGATCTCGACAGTTATTTATCATTTATGTTGTTGATCTTCTGCCAAGCCATTCTCTTAAACTGTCTGGTATGTTTTCTCTTTGCTTCCCTTGATCTCTTCGTCCCTCAATTTTTCCAGTTGTTACAATATATTCCAGTTGTTCTCTTCTCATTAAAAATGCTGATTGTTTCTTCCTAATATTGGAAATTAGCTCTCTTTTTGCCTAGGCTTCTTTCAGAACGTTTTCATTACTCTTCTTAGCTGTCCATGGTATTCTCAACATTCTTCTGTAAAACCAATTTCTACAGACTCCAATGATTTTCTTGTCGTCCTATTGTCCATGATTCACATCCATATGTTAAGACTGGCTCTACATACGTTTAAGAACTATTTTCTTGTTTCTATTGTCAAAAATGGATTGCATAGTATCTTCCTCATTTTTTGGAAAGCTGCTTTTGACTGAGCCATTCTGCATCTCACCTCTTTTATACATCTTCCGTCTGAGGTTAACAAAGTTCCCAAATATTTAAATTCATTTACCTATTTTAATATTGTTCCACTTGTCTTTTTTTTACACTGAGGTAATGTCTTTTTCTTTGTTGTTACCATTACTCTGTCTTTCTGCTATTAAGGCTGAGTCCTTTATTTTTACTTTCTTTCACTATAATGTCCAACATTTCTTGCAACTAATTTTCACTCTTAGCGATTAAGACTGTATCACCAGCATACCTTAGATAATTTATATTATGAGTTCCAATTGTTTTTCCAGGCATGCCCTTATGGATCTTAAAATAATCTCACTATAAACATTAAACAAATCTGGCGACAGCCCACAACCTTGCCTAACACCCTGTTTAAAGAGCCTTTAGTAGTTAGAAATCCAAAAGAGTGGTCCATAAATGGCAGCTGCCGAGGCAAAATTGATAGGAAAAAACCTACCAGAAAACGTCTAAACTGTCCACACAAAAATACAATTAAAGTGCTCTGAAATCGGAGAGTGTCTGCCTCTATGGCGAGGGAGCACACAGCTGCCGATATAAAAAATAGTAAAAAGTTGTATTCAAGCAAAATTGGCTGGAGGTGCAAAGCAGGCGTACGGAAACGCCAACCCATGCAAAATGATCTAAAATTACCTGTTGAAATCTTATATGTTTAAATAAAATTATCTGTTGAAACCTTATATATTAAAAAAAAATTACCTGTAGAAACCTTATATGTTTAAATAAAATTATCTGTTGAAACCTTATATATAAAAAAAAAAATTACCTGTTGAAATGTTATATGTTTAAATAAAATTATCCGTTGAAACCTTATATGTTTTTTAAGAAAATTATCTGTTGAAAACCTTATATGTTTAAAAAAAAATTATCTGTATAAACCTTATATGTTTTTCAAAAAAATTATCTGTTGAAACCGTATATGTTTAAAAAAATTATCTGTTGAAACCTTATATATTAAAAAAAAAATTACCTGTAGAAACCTTATATGTTTAAATAAAATTATCTGTTGAAACCTTATATATTAAAAAAAAAATTACCTGTTGAAATGTTATATGTTTAAATAAAATTATCCGTTGAAACCTTATATGTTTTTTTATGAAAATTATCTGTTGAAACCTTATATGTTTAAAAAAAAAGTATCTGTTGAAACCTTATATGTTTTTCAAAAAAATTATCTGTTGAAACCTTATATGTTTAAAAAACATTACATGTTGAAACCTTATATGTTTTTTTTTTTAAATTACCTGTTGAAACCTTATATGTTAAAAAAAAATTACCTGTTGAAACCTTATATATTTAAAAAACATTACATGTTGAAACCTTATATGTTTAAAAAACATTACATGTTGAAACCTTATATGTTTAAAAAAATTACCTGTTGAAACCTTATATGTTTAAAAAACATTACCTGTTGAAACCTTATATGTTTAAAAAACATTACATGTTGAAACCTTATATGTTTAAAAAAATTATCTGTTGCAACCTGCAGCAATATTTATCCAAACCTTATCTATTGTACATTTTCTGTTCAAAGCTCAGCGCTGTCGAGCAGGCGCAGGTTGATCGGCGACGTCACCAGAACCGAATTGCAGCCCGGAGATTCCGACAGAAGAGAAAGAATTCTGAGGAGATCTTGCTTCAGGTAGGAGCAATAGAGAGAGATATCATATTTTTGTTTACTATTTCAACATATACCATACACGCACATATATATGATATCTTTTCAAGTGAGATAATTTATTTACATAACACATAGTTCATAGAGAGCCGCGATAAGTCAGTGGTTAATGAACTGGACTACAAAGGAATCGGGTTCGATCCTGATCGACGGCTTCCAGGTTCACCCAGCCTTAAATGAGTACTGGATTTTTTTCTGGGAAAGTAAGGTGGCACGGGCGTAATACCGACCTCATTACCCAAAAATCATGTGCTGAAGGTCTGTAAAAATTATGGTCACTAACACCATATTCCCTATACGGCACTTGGCGTGACGGGGCACTTTACTTTTTTTTTTTTTTAAACTATAGTTCACTTTTGTAGTAGATTTGAGGTGGCTTTCTCACAATAACACCTCTTCCTCTGAGATGATTTGCTGATATATCGCCTCGGAGGTTTCCCTCTATAATAATATTCATTTATTATGATCTATCTCCAGTCTAAACCACTGGAAACTACTATTTGTGCTGTTTCGTCCTATAACTGTTTGTCTGCAACGCAAGTATTCAGCCTTACCCTATCCGGGGGATAATTGTCTTAATACAGAAAATACAGATGCACAATTTATTCCCGAGTTGTGATCGTAACCCTATGCTATAGTCATGAGTACGCCTGCGTGAAAGACATTGCCAATGATAGCTATTTTTACGATAGCTGAGGTGGCCGTGTGTTCTTGCTTTTCCATTCTCGTGGCAAGGCGCTGTGCTGAGGAGTACGGGTTCGATCCTGCTTTGGACCATCTGTTGTTCTTTGTTGTTTTTTCTGTTGTTAATTATTTTTTTTCCTGTTGTTAATTATTTTGTTTTTTCCTGTTGTTAATTATTTGTTTTTTTTCCTGTTATTAATTATTTGTTTTTTTCCGGTTGGTAATTATTTGTTTTTTTTTCCGGTTGTTAATTATTTGTTTTTTTCCTGTTGTTAATTATTTGTTTTTTTTCCTGTTGTTAATTATTTGTTTTCTTCCTGTTGTTAATTATTTGTTTTTTTTTCCTGTTGTTAATTATTTGTTTTTTTTCCTGTTGTTAATTATTTGTTTTTTTTTCCTGTTGTTAATTATTTGTTTTTTCCTGTTGTTAATTATTTGTTTTTTTTCCTGTTGTTAATTATTTTTTTTTTCCTGTTGTTAATTATTTGGTTTTTTTTCCTGTTGTTAATTATTTTTTTTTTTTTTCCTGTTGTTAATTATTTGTTTTTTATTTTTTCCGAGTGTTCTAAACATACCCCATCCCCTAAAACGATTCGCTGATCTATCGTACCGGAAGTTACCCTCTATAATATTATTCATTTATTATTATTACCTGTCTCCTAGCTTTCTCATACATTGGGAAGGTATTAACAGCGACTTACAACACTGCCCTCTTAGCGATTAACCGCTCTCTGACATTATAGAACATACGATTTATACTACAGGTCACACAGATCGCGTCGATGTGGAAAAAAAAAAAACAGGAGTTAACTCTTTCACCACGGACGGTTTTTATCAATATTAATATATATATGTTTATATTATCTAACACTTATTATATTAAATATGAATTTTTAGATAATTGAACAATGAAGTAGATTTCATTATTACCAAGATGATAAGAAGACATGATAGAAGATGATAGATGTCGTTTCCGGTTGTATCCAAAATGGAGGAATTATTTTCTCCGGCTTGGTATAGAACCGTTGATCAGAGGTTTAGCAAGCCGCTATAGTAAAAACGATTTTGTTAATGAAAACTAATATCTTCTGTAATAAAGAAAAGACGATGGTCATATGTTGGACATGTGATTAGAAGAGATAATAACCGAATAGCAAAGCAAGCCCTCATATGGGAAACAACAGATAAGAGAAAAACTGGAAGACCCAGGGAGACACTGAGAAGAACATTGATGAGAGAGGCAAGAGCAGCAGGAATCGGCTCACTCAATGAGATAGAGCTGCTTGCACAGAACAGAGACAAATGGCGAGATTTGATAAAATATCTTTAAAAGAAAACTGCTAGAACAAAAATTCAGATAGGAGAAGGTGTATCTTGGTCTACGCCCTATGGGCCGGCTACGGCTCAAAAGGTCAATAGATAGATAGATAGAAGACATAGAAAGAATGTGGTTTAATTACAGTTTACACTAATCAAATTGAGAGTGACGCACTGTGCGGCTAAACGTACGAAGAGTTGAATATGGGTGAGCATTATCTCCCTTACAACACATGTGAGATGCAGAATAGCTCAGACAAAAGCAACTTAAAAAAAAAAAGAGGAAGATACTGTGCAATCCATTTTGAAAACAGAAACAAAAAAAAAGAGTTCTTAAATGTTATATACAACAGTCTTAACATAAAGATGTGAATCATGGACAATAGTAACACAGACAAGAAAATCACTGGAGGCTATAGAAATTTGGTTTTACAGAAGAATGTCGAGAATACCATGGACAGCGAAGAAGAGTTATGAAAATGTTCTGAAAGAGGCCAAAGCAAAAAGAGAGCTAATTTCCAATATTAGTAAGAAACAATCATCATTTTTTGGCCACGTAATGAGAAGGGAACGGCTGAAATATATTGTAGTAACTGAGAAAATTGAAGGACGAAGAGATAGAGGGAAGGAAAGAGAAATACTACTAGACAGCTTAAGAGAATGGCTTGGCAGAAGGTCAACAACATAAATAATAAATAACTGTCGAGATCGAAATTTGTGGAGAGACATGATCACCCTCGCCAGTAGGCATGGTACCTGATGAAGAGTATGATGTTGTTTATTAAATTCTGTGATGTATTCTGGTATGTGTGGTCTCATTAATAACTGTTTTATGTTGTTCGTTAATTAGAAACGACATTAGATAACCATTTTCCAAATATATAATATCGTCGAGATTGTGTTTATTTGTAGAAACTGTTAGCCACACAGTTGAATCACTATTTATGACAATCAACTGTTTAAACTCATCCACAGAGCATACAACAACTTCAGGAAGAGCACCAGCTACTCCTCACGACTGTTCAAGTGCTACGCAAGGAAAAACAACTCTTAATGGACACAGTCACTGATCACTTGCTTTACTGCCCTTGTTTATCTCAACTCCAAAGTGAAAATCTAGGATGAGCCAGTGTACCGTAGACGACGCCTCTCAAAACGAGGCGGAATCTATTTTTTTCAAGTGGAAATTCAAAAGATCCAAGGAATCTCTCGTGGTTGTAAAAACACCGAGACCGATGACGAGGGCTGTGCATTGCTGCATTCGTAGTACCAAAACCGAATTATCTATCGATATGTCTAAAAAATAAAACGGGACATGACTTTCACATTATTATATCTGTATACAAACAACATTCGCAAACAAATCGCCAGACCACCATCTTGCTCAGTTGGTCATAAAAAAAATCGGCACATTCTTGCATAGAAGCAGATGCGTTCCAGGTCAGATTGTTCTTATCAGCCGCTTTCAGTTTCACTTGAACAAAGCGCGTAGTTCCACCAAACGGGAAATCATCTAACAATTTAGCAAGTAATTGTTCAAATCAATAACAAGTAGTCTTATCTTTCAGAAAATTAAATTTACTATTAAGGTGACCATATTTTTGAAACCCTAATCCTGGACGGATTAATTAAATTAAATTCCATCAATAAACTGAAATTTCTTCCGTCTTTTTCAAGTGAATAATACATATATTTTAAAACTAATGAAAACACCTAACAATACAGGCTTATAAAACGTTTTTCAGGAGTTATTGAATTAAACACTATTGAGTTTCAGTTTCAGTCTACAAGATTTAAAACTTGGAGCGCATTTTACTGTTATTGTTTCGCCAAATGAACAGACAGTTCAACTTTTTAAACATTTTCTACACAACAACGGAACAATGTACATTTTTAAGTCGAAGAGACGTTTACCATATTGGTAAACGTTTGTATCCCTAATGTATTTTAACAAATTCGGGATAAAAGCTAAAAAATCGGCCAAAATCGGGACAACTTCGTGACAGTAACAAACCCGGGACAAAGGTTGAAAAAAATAGTAAAAAATCGGGACTGTCCCTGAAAAATCGGGACGTCTGGTCATCTTATTACTATTCAAGTACAAGTAATTTTTCCATTCTTACTATAATAAGTAGTCTTATCTATCCAACATCAAATAGTTTTACTTGTATACAACACTGTTAAAAAATGAGTAGTCTACATTATTCAACAACAGGAAATCTTACAATTCAGTAAGTAATCTTGTTATTCATCTAATATATATTTATACTTTTCATTTTAAAAAATGTAGTTGAATCATTCAAATTCAACAAGTTAATCTTACACCATCAGGTTGTAAAATAATCAACCAATCAAAGCCATTTAGAGCACAGTCCACCGACGAGGTGTCTCCATCCATCCCTATTCTTTGATATTTTCTCTTTTATTTCAGCCTAGGTCAATGGTCTTGATGGTTTTCATGAATTCTCGTATCCTTGTATTTCTGGGCCTCCCGTGTTGTCTCTTTCCCTGTTGCTTCCATGACAACGATTCTCTTGCTATGCTGACAACAGGTTTTATTTAGTGTATGTCCAATCCATCTATATCTTCTATTCATAATATGTTCGATTGAGCTTGAATTGCACATTGCCAGGGATCTTAATTCATGATCGTACTACATGAAGCTCATAATTTTCTTCAAATGTTTACACATATTTGTAATTGTTGTCTATTTATATGTTTCAACACCCATGTTTGTTATCCATATAAGCATATAGGCGGGAGGAACTGTTAAAGGCTGTGTCTGAAAAGTGTTCCTTGTTGCAGTTTCCTCATATTCCAAGTCCGACTTGCTACCGGAGCTACTGAGTTAAGTACTCTGTGCACACAGTGAGCTATGCGTTTCATCTTCAATACATGGCCAACAAATGATGATTGTTTCGTCCTAATATTTTATATTAGCTCTACTTTTTGCTTTGGTCTCTTTCAGAACGTTTTCATTACTCTTCTTAACCGTCTATGGTATTCTCAACATTCTTCTGTAAAACTTCAATTCTAATGCCTCCAATGATTTTCTTGCCTTTTGTCCTACTGTCCATGATTCACATCCATATGTTAAGACTGGCTCTACATAATATTGAAGAACTCATTTTAGACAATTGCTCTTTATGCAGAAATATACATGTAATAATATTCCGATGACAGAACTAAGATCTTTTACGTTTAAGATTCTCAAAATTGACGTCTAAATGATTTTTACAACACATCTTAATTTTAAAATATGACATTGTCTAGTAACCCTGTTCTTCTTTTTCTACCTTTTTAGCTCCCTGTGGAGCATAGGTCTTCAACAAACACTTTCCAAGTCGTTCTGTTTTTTTGTCATTCGTTTAAGATCATTCCATGTCTTCCCCATCATCTTCATCTCTGCTTCTATCTGCCTTCTCCAAGATTTCTTTGGTTTACCTCTTTGTTTTTTCCCCTGAGGATTCCAAAAAAAGGCCTGTTGTGTAATACTCACAGTTGGCTTCCACAGTGTGTGTCCTATCCAGCGCCATCGCCTTCGCTGTATCTCTTTATCCACTGGTATTTTATTGGTACATTGTCTAGTAACCATAGTTTGTTAATAAAATTCCATTTTATTTCATTTGTTTTATTTATGATATTCTAATTTCATGGTTTTAGAGACTTTCTCTTCAAGACTTATATATTTTCCATTAAATATATTTGCATACCACGATATTGTAATTTCATTATGGAATGTTTTCTGAATCAATGATATTCTATTTCCACTGAGCTATTTTCTTGTTTCTTTAATGATAACTTAATTTAATCGTGTTATTCTTTATTTTTCCTTTAATGATATTCTAATTTCAATGTGTTATTCTCTATCATTTTCTTTCATGATATTCTAATTTCACTTAGCTATTTTCTTTTTTATTTAATCGTATTCTAATTTCACTGATTTATTCTATATTTTTCTTTAATGATATTCTAATTTCACTGTGTTATTCTCTATTTTTAATTACATTCTAATTTCACTGTGTTGTTCTCTATTTTAATCTAATGATATTCTAATTACACCGTGTTATTCTGTATTTTTATCCAATGATATACTAATTTCACCATGCTATTCTCTATTTTTTCATGAATGATATTCTAATTTCATTGTGTTACTTTCTATTTTTATCTAATGATATTGAGTTATTTGCGGGTCATCAACATTGCACTCTAATCTAATGATATTCTAATTTCCATGTGTTATTCTCTATTTGTCTTGATGAAAATGATGTTCTAATTTCGTTATAAGTTATTTTCTATCTTTTCTTATATTCTAGACACAAACTAATTTTATGATATGTCTACTCTGTATCACATTCTAAGATCAATCAATGTACAACTTATATGTAATCGTTACATAATAAACAAAAAGGGAGCTCCTAAAAAACATCAGAAAGAAACAATCAGCATTTTTCGGGCACATCATGAGAAGAGGAAAGTTGGAATACTTGATTACAACAGGCAAAATAAAAGGAAAGAGAGATCGCGGACGACAAAGAGAGAAAATATTGGATAGCTTGGTGTGAAATGGAAAACAGTCAACAACAGAACTGATACGATGCACTGTAGATAGAAGATTGTAGAAGGGCATGATCTTCTACGCCAACTGGTATGGCACATGATGATGATGATGATGATGATATAATCCAACCTGCTTCTCTATCTCCTGTGATATTATAATTTCATTATGTGTCGCGTCTAATTTCGTTATATGTCACGTCTAATTTCATTATGTGTCACGTCCAATTTCATTATGTGTCACGTCTAATTTCATTATGTGTCGCGTCTAATTTCATTATGTGTCACGTCTAATTTCATTATGTGTCACGTCTAATTTCATTATGTGTCACGTCTAATTTCATTATGTGTCACGTCTAATTTCATTATGTGTCACGTCTAATTTCATTATGTGTCACGTCTAATTTCGTTATGTGTCACGTCTAATTTCATTATGTGTCACGTCTAATTTCACGGTTTCTATTTGTTATTCTTCTATCTGTGATAATATACTTCAAATATCATCGTGATTACATGTGTATAGTTTTATTAATATACGTTGTCTCCATATTGCTGTAGTTGAGTTATTCGTGGCTTATCAATATTGCATTGTGAACATGTCCATAGGTGCTCAGATTCCCTCCTCGGCAAGTCCCGCAGTGTCCAGCGACTGACGAATCCAGCTCTGTGATGGTTGATAAGTCTTCTTATATTACCACTATGTTTCTCGTTTGTGGCTGTGCCCATCTTAACTCCCATCTCTTTCATCCGAACGAGAGACGCGGACTTGTGGTTGTGGAAGTCCTGTGCCCTTACTGCATCTCAGAGGATATTAATGATGACATAACTTGTAAGATCACAGCTTGATGTGTTGCCTCTATCATCTTATTTCCTTCCACATTTGCCTTTCAGCGTCGAGAGGAGATATAATTTGCGGTTTTTTGTTCTTCTGTTGGTCTCTGCTGCTGTTATATTTTCTAATGTTTCTAATATTATTTCATCAATCCATCTTTTTCGTGGTCGGCCCTTGAGTCTGCTTTTCTCGTAACCTTTATTGAAGGCTCGTTCTGTAGTGTTTTGGTCTTTATGTCTCCATGACATTCTAATTTCAGTATTTGATATATGTTATCTTTGTCATATTCTAATTACAGTTTTTGATATATATTGTCTTTGTCATATTCTATTTTCATTGTTTGGTACCCGTTGTCTCTTCACCACGTTTCATTTCACTTTCTGTTTTCTCTGTCAAATTCTAATCTCATTTCTTAAATGTAATGTCTCTGCCATATTCTAATATTACTGATGAACGTGCTATTTTCCTATTACATTCTAATTCTTGTTGTGCAAAATGCCATCCATATTTCTCTGTAGCCACATTCCAGTTTACCTGCAGATTGCTCGTTATCATTCTTTCTGTTGCATTCTACCACGGTTTTAACACATAACAAATAAATAACAGTTACATTGTGATAATCATAACAGAGATATAGACACACACACACACACACACACACACATATATATATATATATATATATATATATATATATATATATATATATATATATATATATATATATATATACAAAGTAAAGTACTCCCGTCACGCCAAGTGGCGTATAGGGAATATGGTGTTAGTGACCATAAATTTTACAGACCTTCGGCACATGATTTTTGGGGTAATGTGGTCGGTATTACGCCCCTGCCGGTTTACTTTCCCAGAAAAAAATCGGGTACCCATTAAATGCTGGGTAAACCGGAAGCCGTCGATTGGGATCGAACCCTACCTCTTGTCCTTTGTATTCCAGTTCACTAACCACTGAGCTATCGCGGCTCCCACTAAAAGGAAGACATTACAATAATAATTATAATTTTGTACTGTATTCTTTTTAGTAGGCTTCTCTATACAATGTTATATTAATTTTGTCAACATATACATAATAATGTATCATTTGCTCATTTCTACTCCTTTCTTCCTGCTGACACGTGTTTTGTTTTTTTTTTAAATATCTCGATCTTTCATGGAGTATCCTTTAGATTAATCATTGGACTTCATTTTATTAAAACATCATCATCATCATCATGATCATCATAATCATCATCATCATCATCATTGAGTGCAACTCCGCATCGAAGGTTGGCTACCATGGAGCGGCATTCCACTCTGTCTCTTGCTTTGATGGTGCAGATTGTCATAGGCTGATTTGTCCATCTTTTGATGTTACTCGTCCATGTTAGTCTTGGTCTGCCTCTGCCCCTTTTACCTTGTATTTTCCCTTCCAATATTACTTTTATTAGGCTGTTGTGTCTTTTAACATGACCCAAAAATTAAAACAGTCATAGAAGTATAAATAAATACTGCTATGTGGAAAATATGTGCTTTTGTTGATCAATTTTGAAATATAGAATATTTTATAAATACATTTTTTAAATATTGAAACTCTACTTTGTTATTCATACATATATTGTTATTTATATGTTTATGTTTGTAATAGTTGTGTGTTAATTGCTATATTTGTCTATCGGATCTTGCTGTTGTTCCAAATGAATTGTTATTGCACTGCGAGAATCTTTCATGAAATTAGTTACAGTATGTTAAATTAATGTTATTAATTTAAAAGAAATGTCACATTTATTATATTAATATATAAAAGAATTACAATATATTTCGAGTATATCATTAACGATAGCTCAGTCGTTAGTTAACTGGACTACAAAGGACCAGAGCTTCCGGATTCACCCAACCTTAAATGGGTACCGGATTTTTTCTGGGAAAGTAAATCAGCACGGGTGTAATACCAACCACATTACACCCAAAAATCATGTGCCGAAGTTCTGTAAAAATTATGGTCACTAACACCATATTCCCTATACGCCACTTGACGTGACGGGGCTCTTTACTTTACTTTATATCCTTAATATTAACAGTATTTTAACTATTATTATTTACGAAAGATAAAAAAATATTATATACATTATTACAATACACGCATGCATGCCATATACTCTTCTTCTTCATCCTTTAATCTCCCCGTGGAGTCAAGGTTTAAAAAATAACACTGTCCATGCCGTAATGTTTTTTACCATTCTTTTAAGATCTTTCCATGTCTTTCCCATTCTCTTTCTTTATCTCTGCTTCAGCCTGTATTCTTAAAGAATATTTCGGTCTTCCTCTTTGTCTCTTCTTCGAGAGACTCCAAAAAAAGGGCATGTCTTCAAAGTATACTTTCAGTGTGCCCTATCCAGCGCCATCGTCTTCGTTGTATCTCTTTGACCACTAGTATTTGACTGGTACTTTCCATAAATCTACGTTAGTGATTTTGTCCTGCCATTTCCATGCCTTATTCTGCGCAAGCACCCAATAATGCATGAACTCACAGGGAGGAAAATGTATACGGGTATAACAATGTACATCATGTGTAAAAATTTGATGAAGTTAAATCGAAATACGATTGGCAGCGATGAACAGAATGATGTTGTCTCTAAACTTCTCGTTTCTAACAAGAATGCAAACGTCATCAAGTAGCCGGCAAATTGTATGTTTTGTTGAAGTGTGTATATTTACCGTATATATATATATATATATATATCGCGCGCGCGCGCACACAACACACACCACACACCACACACACACACACACACACCACACACCACACACCACACACACACACACACATATATAAAGTAAAATACCTCCGTCACGCCAAGTGGCGTATAGGGAATATGGTGTTAGTGACCATAAATTGTACAGACCTTCGGCACATGATTTTTGGGGTAATCTGGTCGGTATTACGCCCGTGCCGCTTTACTTTCCCAGAAAAAAAAATCCGGTACCCATTAACGGAAGCCGTGGGTTGGGATCGAACCCTACCTCTTGTCCTTTGTAGTCCAGTTCACTAAACGCTGAGCTATCGCGGCTCACACACATATAAAGAGAGGTACTTATCTCGAAATTATTACGTTCTAGAAAGCCGTTCGAATTCTGAATCGTTCGAGACCGAGGCTGAGCAAGTTTTTCCAATTAGAAATAATAGAGAGTGAATTAATCCGTTCTCAGACTCTAAACAATACCCATTTCGATGAGCATAAACAGATAAACACATATCACTCAAGGTATAATTAAGTTCACTAAATAATACATTAAAACACGGAAACAATAAATAAAATACATAGATATGAACCTTCCATCATAGAGCAAGCTAAAGAATCAAGTTCTCATAATCACAAAACATGAACGCTGAAGAAGAATAAGAAGGTAATAATATAAAATTTGCATTTACTGTAAGTTAGTGATGAGTGGTGATGTCCCTTGTTGATGGTGATGCATCTCATTTCATATTCTAAAGACAGAGTTTGAGGATCAATTGCTTTCAAAATGAGAAATTGACGTCATAGGCAATTCAATATCAAAAGGAAAGTTAACTTGTGTCTATAGTGCTGGGATGGGCTAGGGAAAGTAGAGATGAGTGGCATTTGCTTTTGGAAATCGCGACCTGCAATAGGGAGTGTCGATCCTTGGGCAAATTAAATTACTATTATTATATTTGTGACGGCAGCACAAATTGGTAATTATAAATGCATGGTAAGTAGAAAGGGAGATGAGTGGTAATTACTTTCTGAAATCGCGGCCTGCAACAGGGAGTGTCGATCCATTATCAACCTACTATTTTTACACATTTTGCGACAGTATCAATTGCTAATTATAAAAATAGCACTTGCTTTTACAGGATTCCAGCAACCCCAGTTTTCAGAGAATTATTACAATCAATTCTGAAGATGATTTTAGTTCCAAAGGTTTTTCTGAATAAAAGAAAGGTCTTTAATGACATGCTTGTTTCTGTGCCTGACAAGCTCGTCAACAGAAACATCGTTGGAGCTTCTAATAGAAATTGTCGACTATTTGGCGTTTGACCGCTGGAATGATAAATGTTAGGTTCATTCGAAGAACGAGGCATCACTATCTGTACGTATTAAAAAAAAAAAACTATGGTTGCATAAAGGCTTGTAGTCATATATATATATATATATATATATATATATATATATATATATATATATATATATATATATATATATATATGTATATAGTGACCTTTTCAGCCGTGGTCGGGCCCATAGGGCATAGACCCAGATACTCTTTCTCTTTTCTAAATTTTCTTTCTAGTAGTCTCAGTCCTTGCAAAGATCTTTTATCAAATCTCGTCATTTGTCTATGTTCTGTGCAAGTATCTCAATCTCATTGAGGGAACCGATCACTGCTGCCTTAGCCTCTCAGATCAATGTACTTCTCAGTGTCTCTCTAGGTCAGCATCTTTATATATATATATATATATATATATATATATATATTATATATATATATATATATATATATATATATATATATTTATATGACTGCAGGCCTTAATGCAACCAATGTTTTTTTTTTTTTGGGTGGGGGGGGATGTTCAAGCTACTATTTTCGCAACTTTTAAATTATATTTTTTATTAGATAAGAAAAAAAATCATTCTGACTTGTTTTATAGACTTCCCCCCCCCCCACATTATGTAATATATATATATATATATTTATATATATATATATATATATTTATATATATATATATATATATTATATATATATATATATATATATAATTCCAATTTTACGAGTGCATAATTCCAATTATTTCAACTTCTATAAACATTTCACAAGACATTTTAAGTTTCATATTTAACCAAAAAATATAATTGTATTTAATATATATGATGACATCTCAAATTACAATATTAGAGATTAAAAAAAAATATATATTTTCTCTAGAAATGTTATATATTTGGTTATCAAATGTTACCATCGGGCGTCGTATATATATATATATATATATATATATATATATATATATATATATATATATATATATATATATATATATATATATATATATTTCCTGTGTGTTATCGGGGTCTCATTATGAAGGAAGTAAAGAATAGTGACACTGTGACCTTCCAGGCATGTCGTAAGAGGCGACTAAGGAGATGATTGATGGTTTGACAAGCTGTCATTGTAAAAAGTATTGTTATGGAAACAGCGCCATATATTTTAGAGCAGTGATCTCTACAATATGTGCCACTTTGGCACGCACGGTTTCTGTTTTTGAGATTGTGGTTCTGCCCTATGTGCCGTCTTCTGCTTGAAAGGACAATAGATAGATAGATAGATAGATAGATAGATAGATAGATAGATAGATAGATAGATAGATAGATAGATAGATAGATAGATAGATAGATAGATAGATAGATAGATAGATAGATAGATAGATAGATAGATAGATAGATAGATAGATAGATAGATAGATAGATAGATAGATAGATAGATAGATAGATAGATAGATAGATAGATAGATAGATAGATAGATAGATAGATAGATAGATAGATAGATAGATAGATAGATAGATAGATAGATAGATAGATAGATAGATAGATAGATAGATAGATAGATAGATAGATAGATAGATAGATAGATAGATAGATAGATAGATAGATAGATAGATAGATAGATAGATAGATAGATAGATAGATAGATAGATAGATAGATAGATAGATAGATAGATAGATAGATAGATAAATAGATAAATAGATAGATGAATAGATAGATAAAGTAATGAAAATGTAGAAATATTATTGCTGACTGAGGTGTTTCCAACAATAACACATGTACACAAAAACGGCTACTCGCAGCAAGCGTTAGCAACAAAAGTAATAAAGAAATACCGCCCGGAAGATGAATAATGGAAGGATCAGTTGTCGCAATAAATGTCGATGTATGAACCAATTCGCAGAACTCAGACAAGAACCTCATAGTGTTCTCACCACAAACGCAGTAATGCATGAGAGAATGCAGAACAGAACAAAGATGAGAAACTAAAATGGGAAAGGAACGAAAATGATACAAATTGTATGGCTGTAGCTTTACATGGGCGAGTGGAAACACAGAATAAAAACGGCGTTGCGGCTCAGCATGCCTTCAGCTAGAACAATGGGGCAAAACAAAAAAGTATACATAAATAAGCAAGCAAAAAAAGTATACATAAATAAGCATACAAAAAAGTATACATAAATAAGCATACAAAAAAGTATACATAAATAAGCATACAAAAAAGTATACATAAATAAGCATACAAAAAAGTATACATAAATAAGCATACAAAAACGTATACATAAATAAGCATACAAAAACGTATACATAAATAAGCATACAAAAACGTATACATAAATAAGCATACAAAAACGTATACATAAATAAGCATACAAAAAAGTATACATAAATAAGCTTAGATCCCTTCCTTTGAGAAGGGGATCTGAGCACCTATGGGCATGTCCGGAGTGCAATGATGCTGACCCACAAATAACTCAATAACTCAAAACGTTAAGGTTTAACCAACATGCACAATAAATTGGTGATTCTGACTGATGCTCTATCAGTACTATCAGCTCTAAAAAGCCCAAGAACAATGAACTAGATGACTTGAGAACAATCCTGGACCAACTATGCAATAACTTCCAAAGAGTAGTCATTCAGTGGATACCATCACACTGTAATATACACGGGAATGAACGTGCAGATAAATTAGCTAAAGAGGGAGGGAGATTACCACAAGAGAACCATCCGCTCAGTTATGATGAAGCCAAATCTATCATCAAAGGTTTGTACCATGAAAAATGGAAACGAGAACACCCAAAGTATAACGAAAGGAACGGATACCACCAACTATCAAGGAGGGATCAAGTCATCATACTTCGCCTACGCACTGGCCACAATAGAATGAGAAATCACATGTTCACCAAATTCAAAATAGGTACAACCAGCCTATGCCACTGTACACTGGACAATATGACTACAAAACATGTTCTACAGGATTGTCCCCCAGTACACAGACCCAAGAAGAGCAATGTGGTCCACGCCCACCTTCCTGGAAAAGAAACTATATGGGACAATCGAATCGCTTAAACAGACAGCTGACTTCATAAGAGAGTCTTGAGGCGAAGGAGCGCCTACCAGCACCAGAGCTGGAAGTTGTAAGCGACCCACAGCTGATGGCTTGCGCCAGGATCGGTGAACCAAAACCATCCAGTCCCTGCTCCACATCTCCGAGGTGCCTCCAGTAACAGACTAATCTGTCTAGTCTGGCCAAGCGTGCAGGGATCGAAGAGGGAAGACAACCAGGTACTAAAATTGTCGTGCTGAACTCGGATGTGTTGGGCCGAAAGGCGCAAATATAACAGTTATACTGCAAACCACAACACAACGCAGAAACGTCCACTAAGTCCTTGTAAGGGCGGATGATGAAAAGAAATATCCTAGTCTACTACGATACTCTAGAATACTTTAGTCATCGGGCGAACGCAACCAACCAACCAACCATAAGAGAGTCTGGAATCCTACTCTGATTGAGTCTTGATCGCAGGGAGAGAGCAAGAGAGAGAGAGAGAGAGAGAGAGAGAGAGAGATTTAACCATATACTTTTTTTCTATTTTTTTTTAAATGTATATTTTTTCCTCATTTCTTCTCACAATTAGCTTCACTGCAGTTTCCACAATTGTATGCACTTATGTGCATTTCCTTGCCTTGACTCTAAGAGCTGTCAACCAGCTTAGTTTTATTTCGAAATCTCTTCACACTGCGGGATTTTAGAGGAGGTCTGAACACTTTATGGACAATTGATCGAAGCACGATGAAGATAATTCTACGACTAAAATAACATAACATAACAACAATTAACAACATAAGCATCATCATCATTATCATTGAGTACCATCTCCGCATCGAAGGTTGGTTACCGTGGAGCGCCATTCCGATCTGTCTCTTGCTTTGATGGTGCAGATTGTCATAGATTGACTTGTCCATCTTTTGATGTACTCATCCATTTTAGTCTTGGTCTGCCTCTGCCTCTTTTACCTTGTATTTTCCCATTTCCCTTCCAATATTATTTTTAGTACACTGCGTTGTCTTTTAACATATCCCCAAAATCTCATTTGTCTTGTTTGAATTGTGTTTAGTAGTTCTCTTTTCATTTATAGTTGTTTTAAGACTTCATCATTTCTTTTATTTTCTTTCCATCCAATTGTTCCTATTCCTCTATAAATCCACATTTCAAAGGTTTAAATTTTCTTTTCTGTTTTCTTGTCTAATGTCCATGTTTCTGCGCCATACAGAAATGGGGGGTGGGGGGGGGGGACGGGAAAATAAATGCAATGCTGCGGTAAAGCTGGTAGCAAGGTGCCAGTAGAGGGGTGTAACATGTACTCCAGCAAGGTATTGTGACAGTTTTACAGAAAGGAAAGCAACAAAATAGTAGGAACACAACAAGTATCATACAGGAATGTTGAAAAGATATATCATTTTGTTTTTCTTAGTTTTAGCCTTGGTGTTATTTGTTTTGATGTTAGTATATTTTTTTCAGACGATTAGAGGCCACAGAGATGGGATTTCTCAGAAGAATGTTGAAAGTTCCCTGGACAGCTAAAAAAGACCAATGAGGAAGTTCCCAAAGAGGCCAACACAAAAAGGGAGCTCTTAAAAAACATCAGGAAGTAGCAATCAACAATTTTCGGGCACATCATGAGAAGAGAACGGTCCATCTTTTGATGTTACTCGTCCATGTTAGTCTTGGTCTGCATCTGCCTCTTTTACCTGGCATTTCCCCTTCCAATATTACTTTTAGTAGGCTGTTGTGTCTTTTAAAATTTCATTTGTCTTGTCTTAATTGTATTTAGTAGTTTTCTTTTTATTTTTAGTTGTTTTAAAACTTCATCGTTTGTTATCTTTTCTTTCCATCCAATTCTACCTATTCTTCTATAAATCCACATTTCAAAGGCTTCAGTTTTCTGTTCTGTTTTCTTGTCTAATGTCCATGTTTCTGCACCATACATGAATATTGAGAAGATGTAACATTTTGCAATCGAGAGCAAAAATAAAAAATGGTACTGCAACTTCCGAGACAGTACTGATATCAAATGCAGAAGACAAAAGGCGCAAGAGAAAGGAGACAAGGCCGGGTACCGCGGATACACCTTGCTCGTTCTGTGGACGGATCTGTCTGTCCAGGATTGGCAAATTCAGCCACGAGAGATGTTCAGTAAAGCAGCACCCAGTATAAAACAATAATGCTTTACCAAACTACTGACTTATCATGATTGCTTACTACCAACCGTCTGTCAAGACACTAAAGGCCATACTAATACTCTCGATTACCTGAAACACTGTCCTCAATAACTATCTTATCCTGGTCATTATGTCGTTTTATTCGAACAGGATACTTTATTTTTATTGTTTTTATGTTCTTTATCAACCAATTTTCTTTACTTTTAAGTTCTCGCAAAATTAACACGTTTGTTCTTGTCTCCATCCATGTTTTTCTGAGTATAGATCTGTAGTACTTGAAGTCTAAGGCAGTTGTGTATTTTAAATATAGTAGATATGTCGATACGCTCGTGCACTGCCGGTACTCGAAAGGGGAGTAAAGGATTGTAGCGCTGTTCCCTACTAGGCATGTTCGTAAGAGGTCACTAAGGAGAGTTGAGCATGGGACTGACTATCCTGTACTTTACCACAAAAAAAAAAAAAAAAAAAAAAAAAAAAAAAGCCGCAAAAAATTCACAAACATTGACAAGTCTAAGAGTGTTATACAATAGGCCCTTTTTTGGAACCCCCAAGGAAAAAGACAAAGAAGAAGACCAAGATATTCTTGGAGAAGACAGATGGAAGTAGAGATGACGATGATGGGGAAGACATGGAATGATCTTAAAAGAATGGCAAGAAACAGAAATACATGGAAAGTGTTTGTTGAAGACGTATGCTCGACATGGAGCTGAAAGTGTTTGTCGAAGACCTATGCTCCACAGGGAGCTGAAAGTGTTTGTTGAAGGCTTATGCTCCACAGGGCGATGAAAAGGTAGAAAAAGAAGAACAGATATGTCGATTGTCCATGTTTCACAACCATAAGTTTAGCTTAGTTTAGTCGACAGATATTCTTCATTGCACTACGTACAACTCCATAGTGTTCAGATACCTCCTCAGCACGTTCCTCAGTATGAAACATACCTGCCGGACACTAGTGAAAGCAATGAAGATGGCTAAAGCTCAGACGCACTAACTCCATAATACCAGCGAAGACCTTGACCCCGAAACTCATTAGTCATATCTCACAACATGCGTGGCAGGTGATAGTGGCTCTTTTTTCCTTTCTCCCCAGCTAAAAGTAGCAATTTTATATGTTAAATATTTCCCAGAGTCACAACCATAGGTTGCTATTTTACATGTTATATTTCCCATAGTCACAACTTAATGTTGCTATTTTACATGTTAAAATATTTCCCATAGTCACCACATGTTTGTATTTTACATGTTAAAATATTTCCCAGAATCACAACCATATGTTGCTATTTTACATGTTAAAATATTTCCCATAGTCACATCCATATGTTGCTATTTTACATGTTAAAATATTTCCTATAGTCACAACCATATGTTGCTATTTTATATGTTAAAATATTTCCCATTGTCACAACCATATGTTGCTATTTTACATATTAAAATATTTCCCAGAGTCACAACCATATGTTGCTATTTTACACGGCCAACTATTTCCCATTGTAACAACCATATGTTGCTATTTTACATGTTAAAATATTTCCCATAGTCATAACCATATGTTGCTATTTTACACGGCCAAATATTTCCCAGAGTCACAACTATATGTTTGTATTTTATATGTTAAATATTTCCCATAGTTAAAACAATATATTTGTATTTTATATCTTAAATATTTCCCATAGTCACAACCATATGCTGCTATTTTACATGTTAAAATATTTCCCATAGTCACAACCATATGTTGCTATTTTACATGTTAAAATATTTCCCAGAGTCACAAACCCCATATGTTGCTATTTTACATGTTAAAATATTTCCCAGAGTCACAACCATAGGTTGCTATTTTACATGTTATATTTCCCATAGTCACAACCTAATGTTGCTATTTTACATGTTAAAATATTTCCCAGAGTCACAACCATATGTTGCTATTTTACACGGCCAACTATTTCCCATAGTAACAACCATATGTTGCTATTTTACATGTTAAAATATTTCCCATAGTCATAACCATATGTTGCTATTTTACACGGCCAAATATTTCCCAGAGTCACAACTATATGTTTGTATTTTATATGTTAAATATTTCCCATAGTTAAAACAATATATTTGTATTTTATATCTTAAATATTTCCCATAGTCACAACCATATGTTGCTATTTTACATGTTAAAATATTTCCCATAGTCACAACCATATGTTGCTATTTTACATGTTAAAATATTTCCCAGAGTCACAAACCCCATATGTTGCTATTTTACATGTTAAAATATTTCCCAGAGTCACAACCATAGGTTGCTATTTTACATGTTATATTTCCCATAGTCATAACCTAATGTTGCTATTTTACATGTTAAAATATTTCCCAGAGTCACAACCATGGGTTGCTATTTTACATGTTATATTTCCCATAGTCACAACCTAATGTTGCTATTTTACATGTTAAAATATTTCCCAGAGTCACAACCATAGGTTGCTATTTTACATGTTATATTTCCCATAGTCACAACCTAATGTTGCTATTTTACATGTTAAAATATTTCCTATAGTAACAACCATATGTTGCTATTTTACATGTTAAAATATTTCCCATAGTCATAACCATATGTTGCTATTTTACATGTTAAAATATTTCCCATAGTCATAACCATATGTTGCTATTTTATATGTTAAATTATTCCCATAGTCACAACCATATGTTGATTATATGTTCAAATATTTCCATAGTCACAGGTATATGTTACTTAAAAACCTAAATGTTACTAGATCAGTTTATTGCAATATGTTATTCTTATGATAAAAACACACCGAAAAATAACACGTTTATAGATCATAGCAATAAATATAATTTATTATCAATCCATTTATTTCAGATGCATATAAGTACATACATAAATTATACATAAATGTAACCAGAACACAACATTATTTTTCCGATGATTAATGAAAATACAAATTAATGCCAAATAAGGATTAATTTCTAATATAATAAATTTGATTTAAACTTGTACGTGTAACATCTGTGTGTTTTGTGAAAGCAACTGTCAACACTGGATCCTTTTGTAATATTGGTGTTTGTTGACAGGAATCGCTACAGAAGGTATGCAATGGTGTCTATACTTTTGTTTCTTGGTCTTTCGCGAAGTGAGATTTTCAACTCTGATTACCTTGTAATGGATAACTATCCTAGAGAGAGAATCTTAAAGATCTACAACAATTACTTAATGAAATAAACATGACAAGCAAAACATATGGACTAGATATGAATATAAAAAAGACTAAAACTATGATCATAAACAAAGAAAATACTCAAACCCCACAATGGATATCAAAATTGAAGGAATAGACCTGGAGACAGTTCAGAACTACAACTACCTTGGACATACTATAACCAGTGATGGGAAATGTACAACTGAAATAAACAAAAGAATAGGAATGGCAAAAAGTAATTTTAATATCATGAAGAACATACTAACATCAAAACAAATAACACCAGGGCTAAAACTAAGAGTAGCAAAATGTTACATCTTCTCAATATTCCTATATGGTGCAGAAACATGGACATTAGACAAGAAAACAGAACAGAGAATTAAAGCCTTTGAAATGTGGATATATAGAAGAATAGGTAGCCTAGTTGGGAAAACCACCCGACTAGACTAGCGACGTTCGGACAACCCGTGTTCGATTCCCGCTGGGAGCAGTGTGAATTGTACTCGTGGTTGTAAAAATAAAAAAATACCCCCACGGTCGACCCAGCCGTTGGCAGAAATGGGTACCAGGGTATTATCCTGGGAAGGTGAGGAATGTCGCTTCTCATCTGAGTTTCGATGCTTGAGGCTACACTATACAGAAATATCCGAACATTTCTGGATAGGCGACCGAGCACATATGGGTGTAAACTCGCGTGCTAAGACGCTGGTTCAAGTCTCGTACTTTACCTTAGGTAGAATTGGATGGAAGGAAAAGAAAACAAACGATGAAGTCTTAAAACAACAAAAAAAAAAAAAAGAAAAGAGAACTACTAAACACAATTCAAACAAGGCAAATGAAATTTTTGGGCTATGTTAAAAGACACAACAGCCTACCAAAAATTATCCTGGAGGAGAAAATACAAGGTAAAAGAGGCAGAGGAAGATCAAGACTAACATGGACGAGTAACATCAAAAGATGGACAACCCAGCGTGTGACAAACTCCACCATCAAGCAAGAAACAAAGTAGAATGACGCTCCATGGTAGCCAACCTTCGATGCGGAGATGGCAAATGATGATGATGATGAATGGATTACTATAGTTCGTTCAGAAATTCGTGCCCACAGAGTTTATCAATTATCTCGGAAACTGATGAATTTCTGTAATTCTTTTTTAAAAAATCTATTTTTTTTTCCACCGACCTTCAGATTTTATAACATTCAAGTACAAAAGTAGTCTGAACTTTGCAAAACTCGTTTTTTGCTATATAATTTTAGGAAAATATCAACAATATATGTATATCAATATCTGTCCTTCGAACTATAGGCCTGCCTCTTGCTCTTCTCCATTCTCCTCTTGTAATCTTCTTCCTCTTTTCTCTTTCACTGATACCTAAAAGGTGTCGTGGTTTATATCATTTGTCGTTCTTGTGCTGCTCGAATTGTCTGAATTAGTGATTTTCCTTTGTTGTTACATGTCTCTGTCACTGCATCTATCCATCTTCTTCTGGGTCTTCCTCTTGGTCTTTTCCCATGCATTCTCGAGAAGAACGCCCTTGATGGTGATTGGTGAGGATTCATTCTGACCAGGTGGCCAAACCATTTAAGTTGTTGTTCTATATATTCTTGGCAGGGTAGTAATATATGATTTATATGGGAAAAAAATCATCACATGACATTCTTTTTCATCACATGACAGATGGGCAAATCAGTTTTTATATTCTCTGCATGTAGCTTTAGATTATTTTGTCACATCAATGTCAAGTTTTTGTCATATCAATGTCCACTTTTTGTCATATAAATGTCCAGTTTTTGTCATATCAATGTCCACTTTTTGTCATATAAATGTCAAGTTTTTGTCATATCAATGTCCAGTTTTTGTCATATCAATGACCTGTTTTATCATTTCAATGCCCAATTTTTGTCATATCAATGTTCAATTTTTGTCATATAAATGTCCAGTTTTTGTTATATCAATTTCAAGTTTTGTCATATCAATGACCTGTTTTGTCATTTCAATGCCCAATTTTTGTCATATCAATGTCCAGTTTTTGTCACATCAATGTCCAATTTTGTTTCATATCAATGTCCAGTTTTTGTCATATCAATATCCAGTTTTGCCATATCAATGTCCCGTTTGTGTCATATTAATGTCCAGTTTTTTCATATCAATGTCCAGTTTTTGACATATCAAGGTCCAATTTTTGTCATATCAATGTCCAGTTTTTGTCACATCAATGTCCAATTTGTGTCATATTATTGTCCAGTTTTTGTCATATCAATGTCCAGTTTTTGTTATATCAATGTCCAGTTTCGTGATATCAATGACCTGTTTTGTCATTTCAATGCCCAATTTTTGTCATATCAATGTCCAATTTTTTGTCATATTAATGTCCAGTTTTTGTCACATCAATGTCCAATTTTGTCATATCAATGTCCCGTTTGTGTCATATGAATGTCCAGTTTTTTCATATCAATGTCCCGTTTGTGTCATATCAATGTCCAGTTTTTATCATATCAAAGTCCAGTTTTTCCCACAGCAATGTTCATTTCTTGTCATATCAGTGTCCAGTTTTGTCACATCGATATCTAGTTGATGTCATATCAATGTCCACTTTTGTCAAGTCGAAATTCAGTTTTTGTCATTTCAATGTCCAGTTTTTGTCATATCAATGTCCAGTATCAATATCTAGTTTTTGAGGGAATGTCGCCTCGCATCGTGAGTTTCGATGCTTGAAGCGACACTATCCAGAAATCTCCGAACAATTCTGGATAGGTGGCCGAGCACATATGGGTGGAAACTCGCGTGCTAGGACGCCGGTTCAAGTCTTGTACTTTACCTTGACCTTTACTGACTCGTAAATTTATGAAAGGGCAAAGAAGAAATAGTTATGGTCTGTATCATCTGTTAATGCTTTAGTTTATCCGCGTGACGTTGTAATGTTTCACGCGCCAACATTATTATGTGCCTTTGAACCACCTACATGGACAGTTTTATACAAATCGTCAATCTGACCACCGAAATAAAATGTTTCAGAAGAATGACAGGAAACAGCCTAAGGGACAGAGTAAGAAACACCGACCTGAGGAAGAAACTCGAAATTGAACCAGCCATCGAATACATAATGAAACAACAGATAAATTGGTTCGGCCACATAACAAGACAAAAAGAACTAACAATGACTCAAAGAGCCGTAAACAAACGCTACGAAAATGCCAGATTAAGAGAAAGACCGAGAAAGTATGGATAAAGGGAATACTAGAGTCACTAGGAGGAATAACATCAGAAGAGGCTAACAGAAGAGCAAAGAATCGCTGATTGTATCTCCCCTCGATACCAACGGCAATGGAGGAAGGATAGAAAAAAAAAAATAGAAAAAGTCAATCTGTATTTGAAGAATTATTTCTGGCAAAATCAAAATAATTTACGAAAATTCATGCTTGTTTTGAAGGTTGGTAAGGTAATTATTATTTGTATCGTAATGTGTAAAGTACATAACTAGTAAAACCAGGACTAGTGACAATGTTATTTATAAAACCGGATTTGTTATTTTCTGAAAATCAAAGATTCATGTTGTTTGTGAAATCATGATTGCTTATAGTTTATAATCACCAGTGAATTCTAATTTGGCGAAAATCAGAATAATCACACCAATTGCTTAAATCAAAATTCAAATTTGTTTTCATAACTATAAAAAACAAGGATTCATAGTTTTGTTTTTCACAATGCCAGGATTTGAATTTTTTTTTTTAAATTTATAATGAAACCAGGATTCAAAATTATATGTTTATAAATCTATTATGAAACCAGGATTCAAAATTATATGTTCATAAATTTATTATGAAACCAGGATTCAAAATTATATGTTTATAAATTTATAATGAAACCAGGATTCAAAATTATATGTTTATAAATTTATAATGAAACCAGGATTCAAAATTATATGTTTATAAATTTATAATGAAACCAGGATTCAAAATTATATGTTTATAAATTTATTATGAAACCAGGATTCAAAATTATATGTTTATAAATTTATTACGAAACCCGGATTCAAAATTATATTGTAAAATTGTTCATGAAACCAGGATTCATAACTTTATTCTCAATTGTAAAACAAGGACTCCAAATTATTACTTTTATCATGATAAAACAGGATATACAATTACTTTTGTCTGTTAATTATGAAAACATTATCCTAAAATCTAACAATAATAACACAAAGAATGACTGAAAATGGCATACATACAATGATCTCTATTAACACATACAAACTAAATCTATGTACAGACCTCGAAAGACATCGTGAGATGTAATATTAAAACAAGTTATTAAAAAAAAACTAATGTAATACAAATTAAAAGTAACATAACATAAATTAAATATGTAGAGTTCTTACTATAGTAAGATACTGTAATTAAATATAAGTTGCAAATACAGAAATATATTTTAAGGAATTGAAGTAACAGTAAAAAATAAAATATGTTTATATTTATGAAACTGAAATTAATACAAAAAAAATATATTTACGAAACTGAAACTAAGTAAAATAATAAATATAATAATTTTAAAGATTTGATGGCGATTTTGAGAAAAGTAAGATGCTGTGTTTGATGATTTTGAGAAAAGTAAGATGTTGTGTTTGATGATTTTGAGAAAAGTAAGATGCTGTGTTTGATGATTTTGAGAAAAGTAAGATGCTGTGTTTGATGATTTTGAGAAAAGTAGGTTGCTGTGTTTGATGATTTTGAGAAAAGTAGGTGGCTGTGTTTGATGATTTTGAGAAAAGTAGGTGGCTGTGTTTGATGATTTTGAGAAAAGTAAGATGCTGTGTTTGATGATTTTGAGAAAAGTAGGTGGCTGTGTTTGATGATTTTGAGAAAAGTAAGATGTTGTGTTTGATGATTTGAGAAAAGTATGATATTGTGTTGATGATTTGAGAAAAGTATGATATTGTGTTGATGATTTGAGAAAAGTATGATATTGTGTTTTGATGATTTGAGAAAAGTATGATATTGTGTTTGATGATTTGAGAAAAGTATGATATTGTGTTTGATGATTTAAAAAAAAGTAAGATGTTGTGTTTGATGATTTGAGAAAAGTATGATATTGTGTTTGATGATTTGAGAAAAGTATGATATTGTGTTTGATGATTTTGAGAAAAGTAAGATGTTGTGTTTGATGATTTTGAGAAACGTAAGATGTTGTGTTTGATGATTTTGAGAAAAGTATGATATTGTGTTTTGATGATTTGAGAAAAGTATGATATTGTGTTTTGATGATTTGAGAAAAGTATGATATTGTGTTTAATGATTTGAGAAAAGTATGATGTTGTGTTTGATGATTTGAGAAAAGTATGATATTGTGTTTGATGATTTGAGAAAAGTAAGATGTTGTGTTTGATGATTTTGAGAAAAGTATGATATTGTGTTTCGATGATTTGAGAAAAGTATGATATTGTGTTGATGATTTGAGAAAAGTATGATATTGTGTTTGATGATTTGAGAAAAGTATGATATTGTGTTTTGATGATTTGAGAAAAGTAAGATGTTGTGTTCGATGATTTGAGAAAAGTATGATATTGTGTTTGATGATTTGAGAAAAGTAAGATGTGTTTGATGATTTGAGAAAAGTATGATATTGTGTTGATGATTTGAGAAAAGTATGATATTGTGTTTTGATGATTTTGAGAAAAGTATGATGTTGTGTTTGATGATTTGAGAAAAGTATGATGTTGTGTTTGATGATTTTGAGAAAAGTATGATGTTGTGTTTGATGAATTTAAGAGGAGGCAGAAAGTTAAATGGGAGTAAACCTGAATGTTGGTGACGAGTATGCCAGTAAGTTGGAATGAGAGAAAAGGGAATTCAGAAGATAGAAAAATAACAGAGATAGAGAGAGAGAAATAGAGAAATAGATAATATAAGTAAAACCGAGATGAAGGGACAAAAGAAGGAGGTAAGGAGTGTGGAAAGGGTACATAAAAAAGAGTAATTGAATATATTTGATAAAAATAAATGACAAGGGAGGCAAACCAATAAATGAGAAAATTATAAGAAAAGTAAAGGAAGAGAAAACATGAGGGGAGAGGATAAATGAAGAAAAGCATAGAAAGTGATAGGAGGTAAGGAATGAAAAAAACATAAATAAAGAAAATTAATGAATCAGCAAATTGTGAAAGGATGTTACAAACCATTGAGATAAAACAAGAGCAAATGTGATAAACACCAGAGATGAACAGAGAATGAGAGATAAATAACACAGAGAGAGGTGAATGAAAGTAATAAATAACAAAATAAAAGAGAATAAAGGGGATAAGTAACAAAGGAAAAGAAGAATGGAATAGGTAAAATACAAAGAGGATGTATAATGGAATAGGTAAATAACAAAGAGAAGGAGAATGGAATAGATAAAATACAAAGAGGATGTATAATGGAATAGGTAAATAACAAAATAAAAAGAGAATGAAAGAGATACATAATAAAAGAAAGAGGAGAATGAAAGAGATACATAATCAAAGAAACGGAGAATGAAAGAGATACATAATAAAAGAAAGAGGAGGATGAAAGAGATAAATAATCAAAGAAACTGAGAATGAAAGAGATACATAATAAAAGAAAGAGGAGGATGAAAGAAATAAATAATCAAAGAAACGGAGAATGAAATAAATACATAATAAAAGAAAGAGGAGGATGAAAGAGATAAATAATCGAAGAAACGGAGATTGATAGATACACAAAATAAAGAAACAAACAAAAATCTGAAAACAACAAAGAGAAAGGTGAAAAAGATAACAGCAAAGAGACTGATAGACAATGAATTAAACCAGGTCACAAAGATAAACATGGTGAATAAAAGAAGCGAGTAGCAAAGAGACAAACAACAAGAGAAAGGGGAATTTAAAATGAAACTCCAAAATAGAGAAATTCTTAAAAGAGGTGCAGGGACAGTAAACAATGTTTAAAACAAAGAGAAAGATAATTAGAAGATAAAAACTTAGATATACCATTTACGAAATTAAAACGCCATCGACAAACTTCGACAAAAAAATTCGACAATTGCGCTTTAAGACTCATGTACCAGTTATCATTTAGAAATAAAGAATTGATAATAGTACTCAGGAATGTTCTGGAAAGTAAAACTTAAAAAAAAAAAAAAAAAAAAAAAAAAAAAAAAAAAAGCACACCTGATCTTTACTTTAAAACTCGAAAGTTACAGATTTATAAAAATTATAATAAATATCAAAATGTAAAAAAAAAAAAAAATGTTACAAATCTGATTAAAACTCGACATTTCAAAATCGATTTTCCTAATTACAAAAAGAAAAAGGAAAAAAAAAAATCTTACAACAACAACTCATTAAAAAAATATCTCGACAATTGGAGATCAAAATCTTACATTTACTGATAAATTCGACAATTTCTTGTTTTTTAAAATATATATAAATTCGATATGCTCTGATACAAACTCGACAAATACTACTTAGAAAGTAGTTTAAACTAATTATAAAAGACGATAAGCAAGACAACACAACGAACATTATAGGTAGCAGAGATGTGGTTTATTAGAAGAGTTCTATGAAATCCTTGAACAGAAAAGATTAATAATGAAAAATATAAAAAAAATTGAGAAATATAATCAAAATCATAAGGAAGAGACAATCTACATTTAATTGGCATGTGATGCGAAAAGAAGGCATTGAGAATACTACCAAAGCATAACGAGAGGGACGGATACCAATAACTATCAAGGAGGAATCAAGTCATCATACTTCACCTACGCGCTGGCCACAATAGAATGAGAAATCACATGTTCACCAAATTCAAAATAGGTACAACCAGCCTATGCCTCTGTACACATTGAAAGAGAAACTATATGGGGCAATCGAGTCACTTAAGCTGACAGCTGACTTCATAAGAGAGTCTGGAATCCTACTTTGATTGAGACTTGATCGCAGAGAGAGAGAGAGAGAGAGAGAGAGAGAGAGAGAGAGAGAGAGAGAGAGAGAAATAATACTACAATCACAGGCAGAATTA